>UELU01136084.1:108017-208270 GCA_900490025.1 Megastigmus dorsalis | reverse complement strand
TTCAGTTATATAAATCATCGGTCGCGCGCTACTTCTAATCCAAGACGGGACGCTAATCCGGACAAAGGCATACACACACACACACACAAACTAACACAAACGCTCAACCGGATAGACTGTAGCAGTAGTATATAGAGAACCGAAGGACAAAGAAGCTCGCGCGTACGAGAAAAGCGGCGGAGGATTTATGTCCCCCTCCTCCCCCTGTCCTGCTGTCCTGCGCGCTGTTCGTCCGAACGCCTCGGTAGGAAAAAATGGAAAAACTTGGCGTCGACGTGTGTCTCTCTATATTATATTGTATACGCGATACATCGAGCGCGCGAAATAAATGCACGTTTTCGCGCATCATACACTCTTACGGCAGCTGTACGCGCGGGAGAGGATTTTTATGTCGCGAGCTATAGCCGCGGTAATAAAAGATCAATGGCGGCTTGCAGCGACGGAAAAATACTGGGGATGCGTCAGAGAGCGCGAGAGGATATATATCCAGTAATAGAAAGTGCTATACACCGAGAAATGCGCGCGGAGTGGGAGTTGTGGGTTTAAGCGAGAGGAAAACTCGGCCCGTTGCGTTATATGGCGTCGCCTCCCCGGGAAAAAAGATCACGAAGCTTAGCGATGACGCGAAAGTATTGGGTTATCGACGTAAATGGGGCGAGGAGGAGAGCTTTGAGATGATTAATATTTCAATGAGTCGCACACGTGCACGAGGGGGGAAATTTTCGAGAGTCCGTAAATGATTAGTAATATGACTGTGGTGGATCTTCGACGTATTATATATCGAGAATTTTGGTTGGAAAAATTTTGTATTTTTTTTTAAGCTAATTGTATACGCCGTGAAATAGTTGATGAATTCGTGTACCAAAGCGAGGACAGCATAATATTTGAAATATATCTTATCAAGATATCTATACCGACTTCATTTTTTGTAATGCAAAGTTCAAAAGTATGCTACGATGATTAGACTCACCAATACAGTCTCGTCGGTAACAAAGCGGCACAATTACCGCGAGTTACAGTCTCGAGAATCCTGCACACCGGTCGTGCAATTTAAATTTGTAATTTCTTCATTTGCAAGAAAATAAAAAAAAAAAAAAGAAGGGACAGAAAAAGAAAAAGAAAAAGCTAAACGAAGCAGGAAGCGAAGAATTAGCAGCGACGAACGAGCAAAGGAGGTGGAATCGTAAAATTTCTTGGTATATACCGGAGCTACGACGGCATCGAGTGGGAGGTGGATGCTGTAGCGAGGTAAAGAGCTGAGCGTCGAAAGTCGGATGCTGAAAGGTCAGCGAGAGTCGCTTACTGCGCTCGAAGCAACCTACGCGCTCCACCGATACCGAGCACATATATACGAGCTGCCGCTGCAAGCTCTCGGCTGAAGACGTAACTGAAGCGAGCATTTTGTTTTCCACCGCGCTGTGCTGCAGCGGTCCAGCTGTTGCTCGTCGGTGCCGGTGCAGGCTGAACGAGCGAAAAAAACCCCAACCTCGACGAGAACGGTATTATTTTAAGCTGCGCTTTTCTTTCTCTCTCCTTGCTTTCTTTTTATATATATACGGGGAGATGCCAATCTGCATTAAGCCTGGAGAGCCGTCGGGCTACATAAACATCGCCTCGCAACGTTAAAAAGAGCTTATTAATTTTAAAGGATGAACGCGTTCTATTATTATAATTAAATTGGGGATGATTGATGCGCTGATTGTATGAAATAATAGATGGAGCGATCAAAAGTACGTTCTTTCCTGTATTAAGAACAAAGAAATGATGAGATATTATTTTAGCGAAAAACGTATATACCGAGAATACGTCTGTGAAACATCTGTCCCTTACAAATACACACATTGCAAAAACTTTAGAAATAATACTTTTTTAAAAACGAAGGCATCGCAACTTGGCATTTCCCAAGCTTTGTCGTAGAACAGAATTCCGGCATGACAAACGCGCAGATACACGAAGCGAACCGTGAGATTCGCGTAACCGGAAGTGTCCAGAGAGATGCCTTTCTCCCTCTTGCCTTTATCGAGATTGCGAAGAAAATGCGCAGCAAGGAAGAAAAGAGCTTGGCAGAATAAAAACACACACACACACGAGGCACCTATATATACTATACGCGCAAGCTGCCGGAGTAAAAGTAAGAAAGCATCAACAGGCGGACTATCCTCGCAACTGCCACGAAGTCGATGGAGTAAAAAAACAGCAACGGCGGGGTGGGGTTTGGACGAGGGATTTATTTTACGGCACCATATATAAGCTCCGAAATAATTCGAGGATCAAACGATTTAGCTTATTAACCGTCGGGGGGTTAAACCGTCGACGCAAGCTCACATCACATGTACGCGAGAGAGAAGTTAAATGCAGATATAGTCGCGTGGCGCGGCGTTCCTTTTTTTTCTCTCGCTCTTTCTCTCTCTTGCTGGCAAGGATGCAAATGGCCTCGATGATCGTTTCCTCGCGCGACTCGTAAATAATTCATGGCTTGTATGTACGCGCGGCCGATCGACTGATCCGACGGAGCAACTTTTTTCTCCCTCTTTCTCGCCCGCTGCTCTGTCCTCTATACGTAAACAGAACTCTTGCGCGACGGCGACGGTTCTCTTTACGCGCTGGAGCGCGATCTTCGTCGGGGAATATTTATAAAGTACTTTTTGCGCGATAAAATGGGGAATAATCGATCGGGCGTTTTAAATATTGATGGTTGTGTGTATATACCTGGGATGACTTATGGGACGTGAGATACGCTCGCTTAAAAGAATGAATATGCGAAAATATGACTTTTACGATTCGATGGTAAGTCGAGGAGACTTGTCGAGATGCAAAGGGGTTTAACGCGATACAGGAATTTAGTAAAGTTTCTTAATATAACAACACTTTTAATCTTATTAGTTATAAATGGAGATTCACCCTTTGCTCCCACTTTTTTTCTCTCTCGCTCTCTCTCTCTCTTTTGCTCACTCAAAGATTAAAATGTGCAGGCGTAAAATTAAAATATAAAGCGGGCGAATCCAAAATGAAATTGAAGCCCTACCCGAAGGGTTAAAATGGTAATTTAAACTTGCGATTTCCATTATACAAAGGATGAAACATTAAGCCTTGACCTTTCGTACTTTTACCTAACGCCACGTTTTCTCGTTCGGCACGAGAATAACTTAGGGAATTGCTATAGCTTTAGGCCGGATAGCCGCGTGGAATTTGCCCTGGCCGCAAAGCGCGCGCGGAAGATGAATATCAAGCTTATACCTTGTACGCGGAAGAGCATTAGTTTGTTTTGAAAAGGCTGGATTTTTCGTGCAGGCCGATTAGCATGGAAGCGAGTCGGAAAAAAAGGGGATTGGCGAGAGAGGCAACTAAAAGTTTCGAGAGAAAGAAGGATCGATCTCGCGGAGATGTAAAGGCGAGTCTAGACGTCGAATAAACCGAAGGTTGGGTGCGACAAGGGTTATGGATTCCCTTTCTGCGCGGGGTGAACATCGTGGAAACCAAAGGCTGCATTAGCATAATATTGTATTATATCGTTTTTTTTTCTCCTCTTCTTCTTTTTTTTTTTTTAATATTTCGGAATAGAGGATGAACAAAAAAAAAAGATGAAGAACTAGGGGATGGACGAATGAAGAGCATGAAAATTGCCTGGATTTATGATAATGTCCGCTTTTTCGCATAATAATGCAAATGTGCACAGCGTCGCGCTTTTATTGTAATCGTAACCTGTGCGCGTATGCGTAAGCCAGTAGTAAAATATTTTATTCATTTTTGTAAAAGCAAAATAATTTTATGAAATTTTATCTATATAACGCTCGAAATCTCTCTCTCTCTCTCTCTCTCTCTCTCGGTTTTTTTTTTACGACAAAATTTCCCTGCTCCTGGAATTACTTAAATTTATTGCACCGAATGTTTTCAATGAAAGGATTATATTAATCACCGCGTGTAGATGGGCAGAAAAGCTGATACCATTTATTATTTTTTTTTGTTTTTTTTTTAATGAAATGTGTATTATCGTTACAAATGGCGGGTGATTTTCTCCATACGTTTGCTTTTACAGCCAAAAATACATGGTTGCATAAGCAATATTATATTATGATAATATAACATTATATCATGTGAAAATCATTTCAGCCTTGATTATTCGATACATTATTTCGTGTCCACTGCAAAAGGTATTTCTGTACATCGCGCGTCTGCCATTTACATATATCAAAATAATTAATAGTAAAAAGGTGGAAGCTATACCTACATTCTCGTTATCATTGTACATCAAAATCGAAACAAGCTTCGAAACATCAGGCAAAAATAAAAGACGTACCGCAGTCGTCGCGAGCTTCAAGATGAGAGGGATTTACGATCGTCTCTGCACCGGACCACGTCTGGGTACTCTGATCTGTGCGCTCGCGTGTCCAACCGCGGCAGCTTCTCCGTATATATACAGAGAGAGAGAGAGAGAGAGAGAGAGAGAGAGAGAGAGAGAGACTCCCCGGAGGGCTAGAAACAGAGCTCATACGTCAATGCCGTCAGCGGCAAACTTACCGCCCGGGACGTTGCGCGCGTTGCGTTACCAACGCCGACACCACACACACACACACACACAGACACACAGATGCCAATTCCCACGTCGCACTGCAACGATGCCTCGATGCATCTCGAGGCATTAGGACTAATTAAGCGGCGTCGGCGGCCATCTGCCCGTTAGACCACGAACGCGCTCAAGCGTCCTTGGCGTTAATAATAACGCGCGGGGATTCGCTCGCATTTCTCACGATCGTATTGCTGCTGCTGGATTCGTTTTGGCTAGTGAACCGTTGTAGAAGATTTTATTAAATCTTCAGATCTTTATCTTGGTTTGGAGATATATAAGCTTTGTGGGTATTCACGATGTTATATAGGTGTGTATAATCGGTTACACGGTGTGTTTGAAATTTAAGACTTTGAGGGAGTTAAGCCATTTACGCGTTATAATGCATAATTGTTCTTTATCAGCTTCAAAGTGAATACATCGTACGCGCGGTAGTGTATAAGTATATGTATATAAAGCACCGAGCTGCCAACGAGGTGCAGAGTCAGTTCTTTGTGGCAGAACTTGCGTATAACCTAATTAGCGAGTCTTTTCGAGGCTCCGGTGCTTAATCGATTTACGAGTTTTAATTCTGAATTTTTGGCGTGCAACGTTAAATTTCCATTATTATTTAATCCACGCGACAATTACGCGGCAAGTTGAACGTACGGAAATTGCGCTCTCGCTGTTGCACGAGTGAACTAACGATCTTGTAACTTATTATAATGCCTACATATATAATCAAGCATTTGAGCTACAATCAGCGCATCTCCATCCACATTACATTGGCGTCCTATTTAAAAAGCCATTTCCACAAAGCGGCGCCAGTTACACACACGACACATTCAACTTAACCAAGCGTATGTATACTGCAGTACAATATATATGTCAGCGATCAAACGCATATCAGTCAATCGAACGAGTCGGTGGCCGAAAGTCAAGCAAACGAAATGTCGCGCGAACGCATAAATAATAAGTCGATCGCGATGGACTTGACATCGGCAGAGAACCCCGCTGAATTGTCCGCCTCTCGATTTCCACTGTACACTTGTGTATACCAGATAATACGGCTAGAAGGGGGTGAGATATAGGGCGGCGCGCGAATAGCAGGTGTAGGACAGCGCACGTGGGCGGAGATGCTAGAGGGAGGGAAGATCCGTATACAGTCGTACGTGCGCGGCCCTTCCTACTTGTTGCAGCGAATATATACATATATAGATGTATACATGTACAGGAGCCGAGAGAAACGCCGCGTATCCCGCACGTAGCCCGATATCGCGCGGTATCGATTTTCCCGGCTGCAGCAGCAGCAGCAGTCGATTTGAATTACACAGAGAGAGGGAGAGGGAGGGAGAGGGAGAGGCTGCTGCGATTTCGCTTCCTACGGAGCACACATATATATCGTTAATAACGACTAGGTTGCGAGCCACGGCGACGGCTCGTTGTCAGGGGTAACGCGCGAAATCTCGCGAGCCTCGACATTAAAACGCGATGGATAACTCGCGAGGATTACAACCCGGCGACGTCTATCTCCTCTGTCTCTGTATCAGCCTCTTTCCCCGCGTCAATGGCTATACATAGTGACAAGGGGCTGATTGGCGCTTAATGCGCGCCGGATTATTGCGGGGGACTTAATTATCGCGGATTCGCTCTGTGATGCCTCGTTTCTTCCCTATGCGTATCCGCTGCTGTGCGAGTGAAGGGCTACGTATAGGAGCCTTTGGCTTATCCTCTGCGACAGAGAGAGAGAGACAGAGAGAGAGAGAGATGTATATGTGAGCGGGAGCCGCGTGCAACAATGCGCCCTTTCAATCTTGCCGGTAGGAGCGCGCAGATTAGATGCTGATGCCGATTATTTCGTGCCCAAGATTTGGCTGTTGCGCGATAAAGGGATTCTAGATATGCGCTTATTGATTACGTAGGGAGAAGCGTATTAAGCTATATTCATTGGTGTTAATTAGTTAAATTGGCTGTAGTTTCGTTTTTCGAGTATTAGACGGTTGGTTTTTGCGAATGTGATTCTTTTTGCGGAAATAAATGTGTCGCTAGTCGACGAGATATTTACTTCGCTAGGGAGACTACACATCCAACGTTCTCGTTAGTTTTCCTAAGACTTTGGATATCATTCTTTGGTAGAAATATAGGGATCGATTGATGTAAGGAAAGGAGTGTTTACTTAATTTTAATCATTTGTGTTGTAGTTGGTTTGGTAAAAAAGAGTACTTGACCGTGAAAAACATTTACACTGAAAAGAAAGTTCGGGAGAGTTAATCGAAAACTTCGGGAATTTTTACCTGTATCCTCAAATAAATAAAGTTCGGTTTAATCAGCCGTGGAGCCTTAGTTTTAACTTGGCGCGACAGTCGCAACCGAAAAGTTCATCAAGCACTGCCGATGTAAATTACGAAAAATTAAATATGTTACTTCCGTTTGATTATGAACTTATTCTCTCCACTTGAAAATGTAAATTAACTGTAGCACTGCAGTTCATAAAGGGCGTGTAACTAGTGTATGCTTTTTATTAAAATAAAAGCAAATAGGATATCTATCCAAAATAAAACTGCAATGATAATCGACAAAACTTGTACTCCTTATTTATTTAACCATTATCTTAAGATTTTACTTACTATCTTCGAGTTTATTTCCATTGAAGGAAAATATTTTTAAAAAAGCCAAGCTAATATATCCCTTACTCTTAATACATTGGGTAAGTAGTTATAGAGCAGAATCCGACAAAACACTGATATCCAATAAAAATTTAAACATTCTAAACACTATATTTTATTTCATTCTTTAAGCATCCCCCATTGGCCTAAAAAATCGCAATTTATGCATACAAAACGCCAGAAGGTGAAATGTTGAGTAACGAGTTTGGGATTTTTATCAAAGAATGGAGTTTTCCAAATCCAGGAAAAATATGTGATCGCGAGAATGTGCATTCTCCTAGTCGAGTTTACTTAAATTTTGAATTAGTATAAAAAACAGTACTTACATTAGCGAAAGATCACATGCGCTAGAGCGAACGTTCCAGCATTAAAAATTATTTTATTTTATTTGTCATTAGATAAGATTTTCTATCGTCAATTGTTGTAAGAAAAGGTGATTAAATTATTCAATGCACTATACTTGCAAAATCACAGAAGAACATTTTAATTATATACACGGAGAAAATTGCTCTTGTCATATTTAGAATATTAAATTCTAATTTTTGCTGTGTTGCGTTGTAGTCGAGGGACAGTCTCACTTTATACTAAGTTTTGCTGTGTCAACGTAGCAATTTTTATGATTCTATTTAGAAAACCGCACACTGTCTATGAAAAAAATTTTATTGTTATTTATATATGTATACACATATATATTTTCATTTTACATGGTTACAAAATTTTATTTTCCATACATTTATAATTTTAAAGAAATTCATTATTGATGAAAAAATCTCCGGTGTGGATGGAGATTGAACTTGTTTACTTTCATGCGAAACGTCCTTTTAGAGTAAGACTGACGTGTAAAAACAATTGAAATTGTATTGAATATTATTGATTAAACTAGTTAAATGTTGTAGGATTAATAATAAAATAAAATAAAATTATTTGACTATAAATTTCAGTTAATATTTTTTACATAATGCATTAAATACTATTGATTTATGTCAAAATTTATTACAGTTATAACAAAAGCTATAGTTATAACAAAATTTACTACAAAATATAAAATAAACTCTAATTTAGTCTATTACATATTCTTATAATACGCATCTAAATTCTGATAAAGCACAATTTTTACGATGTAACAGCAATTTATATAGAAAAATATACTTCTTTTTTCTTTTTATAACAGTAATATCTGTTACCAATACACCAAAAATCCTTACAATATGAGACTGTCCCTCCACTACAACGGAACCTAGCAATTCTCGCTACAAGTGTAGCAAATTTTTCTAGAGCGCTTTTCTACGAGCATCCTTGAAATGTTAATATTGCTTCAATTACAATATTCATCACGCTTTCAAAGTATCTAAACAATTTACAAATACTGCTGCAGGATTTTCTCATAAGAAGAAATGAATGTATATACATTATTCAATCTTTCGCTAAAATTGTATTTTCATGTTCGCGTTAAGCGCTATCAGGACGGCAGAAATCGCGTGAATCATTGAAAACGGAAATTCGAATAGAAAAATAAAAAATTTACTCGCATAAAAAGCTCTCGGAGCTTATTACTAAATTACATGGATGTATACATGTATACGTAGACACACAGGTACACATATATATATAGATATAGATATAGATATATATAAGAGGTCACGGTGACACTTACCAGATGTTCAGGAATTTCTCTCGCACCCTCCTCTTGACGCTGTCGCTCTTGCGCCGATATTGCAATCTACGACAGGCCTCCGACGAGATGGGCTCCGGGAGCTGCTTGTAAAAACCTGCCGAGCGGATAAAGAGAGCCAAGATGGTGATAGAGGAAATAATCAAGCGCCGAGGGGATGAGAGAGAGAGAGAGAGAGAGAGAGAGAGTATATAGAGAGCCCAGCAAAGCAGGATACGCGAGTATTTCCACGTGGTACGCAATCGATCATGAGTCTACTGTCCCGTGCTAATCCTGCACCGATGCACGAATACACGCCGAGCCAAAATATTATACGTACACAAAACATTTTCTCCCGCTGCACTTTTTCCAATCTCTTACGCTCGAACCCTCCCTTATATACTATTTTGTATTCTTTTGTTTCTACGGCCGGAGTTCGGCGAAGTCGATTTTCTACCGACCGCCTGGCTTTTCGCCTAAGCAATATACGCGCGTATACCGTGTGTTTATGATGCGACTGGCGTATCTTCATCCCAGACGCGTATATATATAGCAGTTGGTCGGCGAAGTTGCGGGGGGAGGTTTCTCGAAAAGCATTAATCCTCGCCCATGAGGGCAAATCTTCATCTTTCCACTTACACCGAAATTCTCCTCTTACTTGGTATTATACCGTGATTATACGTTACTCGCGTGTTGCTCGCAAGCTTGTGGCACGTTTTCTTTTTTCGATACACTCGGACTTTGACCAAGCGACTGCGCAGATACGTTAATAATCGCTTTACGACAAAAACCCTAATGGAGATTGTGCAATTTTTAAAATTGTTTTCGTAAAATGCGAGCGCTACGTTTGGACGAAAATCGTTGTTACGATGTAATCAATCTTGGAAGTGTATCGTTTCTATATACAAGAACTATATTATATAAAAATACGTAGCTTTATTATCTATACGCGAAGTAAAACCAAAGTTTGATTAAATGAATAAGGGAAAGACGGAGGCACCGTTTTAATTGCATTCGGATTAGGCGAAACGTATTAAAATTCGCAACGTCGGAATATTTTCGATATTGCCTCTTGAGAGAGACCCGAAGCTAATTCAGAGGACAGATATAATACTGGAGGATCCGGTCCTCGCATTTTTTGCATCGCGACAAAGTATATCGGGAAGATCAGCGGTGGGAGGGATTTCGATTATAGATTCTCTCCCGTCAGAATTAAAGACACTTCAATGGAATACGAATCCCGCGCGGAGCGATCGGTACTTTTCCGTCTACGAGCAGCTCTCTCTCGTCGATCTTGTGGCGCTCAAAGCAGTGCGATTAATGAGAAAGACGAAAATCGAGATACGCGCGGCCGGGAGAGTGAAAGAAGTCGAAGGGTAGGAAGGACTGATTGTCGATTCGGATTATGGCCTTCTGGAAATTTTACAGTGGAAAGATCTTACGAGACGTCGTCGCGATTCCATCAGGCGCGAGAGCGACTTGGCCCCCGAGGCCTTGCGCCCATCTCTTTCGGGAGCAAATATTTATTCAACGATATATGTGTGTGTCTGTGCGCGTGGATTCCTGCCCCTATGTTTATCTCGTCCTATATCCGTCATTCGCGTCATATTTATGTCGATTTGCGTCTTTCTCCCGTTTCCCTTGCTTCTTCCCGATATGCGTAGATGCAATTAGCATCTAATTGCAAGGATCGCTCGTCAATATCTGTTTTACCGACATCGCCGGTTTTCCAACTTTTTTTTTTCTTTTAAACTTCAATTAAACGACATAATAGGAATATTAGTAAATGACAAAGAGTAAATGGTCGACATTATAATTTCTTTAAAATCTGAAAATTTTTGAAACACGCACTTGAAAAAAGATTAATATTATGACTAAAGACATTTTAAGAGTAACTTAAAATTGTGTTATACTTTATTTATAACACAAAAACTACTCTGACTGAAAAATAAAATTTTTCTTGCACTATATAGCAATGCTTTCGTTCACTTTTACCGCGAGTAAATTATAAGAGTATATTACTCGATACAATCGTTATAGAGAAACATACGTACATTTTTTTTAATCAGCTAATGATTTAGACTTTATTTGGTAATTATATTTACAATAAAAATAGTGCCCGGTTGTTCTTTATTCACTTTAACTTCTTTAGTCGTTATTTACTGATATGCACATTACATCAAAACTATTTTCAAAATATGACAGTTACAAAATAAAACAACAAAAATACATGTGTAGAGTGTATATCGCAATGAAACGCAAGAGAATAAAAAAATGGTAAAATATCGAAACGTACAGCTGGGGAAATAATCCGACAGCAAATACAGCGTGCAGTGTACATCCGACGAGATAGCGAAACTCTCACGGATATTAACGGTTTTGATTTATTAATGAGATAATGTCTCCGGCAGGTACACGCCGATAAGAGCTATCCGGCATGCGTTGGTCTGTTTTCTTTCTTCTACCTCTCTCCCTCTTGCCTCGTTTAAAATTCAATTACTTTATAAAATCGATGCGCATTTTATCGTTTTGCCGGTTACCACCGCTCGCCTCTCGCTTGTTAGCTGGATTGACGGTTATCGTGAAATTTAATCACCATCAGCTACTTATATATATATATCTTTTCGAAATTGCGCGATTCCTCCGACGTGCAAAAATTATTTTTGCAAAACCGGTATTTTTCTGAAGAATCGGCTGTATAATTTTGAACACTTTTTCAAATTGGATAAATGCAGCGAGATAAGGCGTTGTTTTATCGTACATTATAATTCACATTTGATTGTTTTCGTTCGATAATTGAAACGTTAACGATCGGCACTCAAGATATGAACAAGCTCTCTCGTGTATTTTTCGATTCTACAACGCAGCGTTTCTTTGTAAAAACAAAGTCGCCTTTGCTTGGCCCCCTGCAGTCGCCGGGCGCGTCTCGGATTTTTCTGTATAGTGCAGAAAGATGCTCTTACCTAGCCAGCTGAGATGCTCCGTGGTCTCGAGTTTCTTCTTGAAAGCGTCGACCTGTTTTTTGAGCTCCCGTAATGCGACGCACGGCGCCGTAGTGGCGGCTTCCTGGTGGTTACGGAGTTCCCGCTCCAGGGCCGCCACTCGCCGCTCCAAAGCGCGCAACAGATCCGCCTCGATCATTCCCGACGATGCTGGATGGGCACCAACCACCTGAGGGATATACGGTTACCGCAGACAGCGTTTTAGAACTAGGTATTTCCAGAAATTGTGAATTGATAAATACTCGCTTGTTTGTTCCAGAACATAATTGGATAACGGTACTTTGTGCAATATTACACATTAAAAGTTAATACAGTAAATTACCTCTATAAAATCGTTATGTGAAAAACATTTAATAATTCAATAACACTTTTCGTATCCAATAATGACCGTTTTATGAAAAATGAGAAAAGGAAGATAATATGATCTGACAATTACAGTTTGTCTAGTCGGGCATTAAAAGCTAGTAGAAAAAGATAGAGTTGTGTCAGACATCTTATACTATTTCCAAGTATATAAAATATTTGGTGATTACTGAAAATTTTCATTTTTTATTGACTATGATTTTCGTACGAACTTTAAATTTATGATGCTAAGAAACTCGATTAAACCAAAATGGTATGTAAAAATTAATTAAAAAACTTTTATGGTTTTCACAATCCACTTTATTATCAATCACCGACGTTTCGATCATTTTACAGAATTTCTCAATTCTCATGATCTTTCTCAAGGTTAATTGTTTTAATTTTTGAAAGACTACCGTACTGACTATGAAAAAGGTAGTTTTGAATACAATAGGTTTTGGAAAATAAAAGTCAAGTAATAATATTACGTAAATGTTTTATGTAAATATATGATAATCAATCGTAAGTGTAAGATACTAAAATTATTCATATACCATGAAAATATATTTATTTCGAGACTACATTACATAGGGAAATGAGATCGATGCGTTTGAGACAAATGATATACAAAGGATGCAGTTTCATTAAAACATAGCGCACAATAAAACATTTATCTGTAATTAAGGATATATTATGACAATGTTTGGTAGCATAAACTAAAAAAATCCACATTAAAATTCACAGATCGCAAACTTTACGCTACGCAGTTCTTTTTTAAAACCAAAATCTACAATACAAGCAACTTAAATACCGAGATTAAAGTGAAAAACTGATATAAATAATAACCGTTCAAGTGACAAATTAGGGATAGCAGTCGGACACGGTTGAAAATTTGTAAAGCGCGCGGATAGATATAAAGCCGGTGCAGTAGAGGCTCGAAGATCGACAGTGTAAAAGTCGGTCAAGCATCGGCAGCTATTATGTCCCGTGCACAGTCCTTCTATAGCCCACCCTACATACCCCTGTATATACGTTATTAATATTCGGGTAGAGGCGAGACGTCTACTCGAGATACCAGTCGCGGGTTATAGTCCTCGACGTATAAGCCGAAGGAGCCCAGCACAGAGACCGGACTGCCGCCATAGCATCCTGTTACGTCGGACCGCTTCAACGGTCCTTAACCAGTAGTAGCAGCGGCCAGCCTCGAGGCAAGGCAGTTGAGAGGATGATGATCGCCTATGTGGACTGCTGCTCCTGCCGCGGGTAACTCGATGCCCTAACCCACCCCCCCGAGTCCCGACCCATACACGTTATACCGACGCGATGATTGCGATCGAGGGCGCGCGCGAGTTACTCAATCTCATTTTCGTCCTTTCTTTTTCAATTTCGCTGCGGCAACGCGTGTGGGAGGATAGTGGCTTTTCTGTTATTGTGATTGGGTAAGAGAAGTGCGTAGTTTATATACGGATTAATTGGAGCTCGAGACTTTGCTTTTTCTTCGGGAACCTTTAGAGGAAATCCGTACTTATTGGAGCATTTTGATGTGATACTTCAGTATGATATAATTCTTTGAATTGAATTTATTTTATATCATTGATGAGGAAATGTTATTTACGTATTTTAAATATATAGATTTGCATTCGACAAAAGAAGCGAGGTATCGGAGACTGGTATTGATCCTTGGATTGTATATCGCCAATACATTACCCATATACTCAAAATAGCATATTGATAAAATAGACCATTTTACATGGATAGGCAATAATCAATTTAAGGATATTCATTTATAGTGTACTCTTTAACTAATGAATGTAAAGCTCTTGAAATGTTTCACATATTTTCAAGCTAAAACAAGCAATAGATTTGGATATATAATTTTTGTTATTTTACATAAAATTCTGTTTTCTGAAAAATCTGTTGTCGCGTACACGACGACAAGATAACCGTTAAAACAGAAGCGCCGTAAATGAATTATTCATTCCCTCATCAATCTATATACAAGTCGAGCATAAATTACAATGGACTTTTAAATTTTCAAAATTTAAATTTCTTAAATTTTGTAAGCTAATCGAAAAGAATTACAGCGTCGCAGAATAATGAAAATCATTTGAAGAGGGCAAAGTAAATTGGCAAAAGGGAAGAGAAAAAGAGCAAGAAGCTCCCTGTATATAGCGAGGGTGAAGTAATGGAGCTTCCGAGATAATCGGGTCGTTACCTGAAGAATGTACGGGTCGTCAGGCGTGTTCGCCGGCAGATGCGGCGAAATGTTAAGGATTTTGTCTCCCTTGCGAAGCTTCACAATATCCAGAGGTCCCGCCTCTGCTGCGCTTCTGAAGAGTTCTGTAACACACAATTCAAAAGTCTCGGTTTAGATGACTCGAGTCTCGTATAGTAAGACTTAGGCATTCATATTTTTATCTGTAAATCATTTTTAGTTTGCAAAAATATGGCTCTAAAGGAGCGCAGAAAAGCTACTTTTTGCCCGTATTTTCAATCATTCGCAGATTTTATCGTACGATTTTTTTTTCGTAGTTAGGGAAAAAGGTAGCTTACTGCGGTTTGTGTATTACAAAAAAGAAAGAAGGATTTGGCGGTCATCAATTATAAAAATGTGCGGTCGCGTGCGCGCCACTTCAATCAATTATTATTGATAAGTAAATCACACGATTCGCGGAGTCCTTGTTCAAGACTAAAGTCTGTAGTACAAGTAAGCTGTATAGCCTGGAGGGCAACATTAATGCAAATTGCATAAGCCCAGAGTAGGGGCTAAGTAAAAAGCTCTTACGAAACGTGCGGATTACCGACGAAAGCACAGATGTGCTTAACGACCTTTCGCCTTAACAGTCCACGTATATATAGACTTGCGTTCGGCGCACTTTTGCCACACTGAAAAATCGCCATTATCTTTCTGTCGCTCTCTTTAGTTTTCTCTCTTTTTTCCCCCCAGCCCCTGCCTGCACGTTCCCCTGTACTTTTCTCTGGTTCTTTTTTTCATTTTCTCCCTTTCTCTCTTTCTCTCGCTCTCCCATTTACGTCGTATGTCACGAAGGCATTATCTCTATGTGCCCATGCGGTTTCTCCTTTCTTTTTTTTCTTCCGGCTTCCGGGGAAAAGCGCGCGCGCGTTCATTTTGTCTCTTCCGCGAATCGTTTATAAAATTTTCTCCATTGTTCGATTTCAAGGCCGCATTCCGTACATGTGGGATGGTAATGCACATTTTGAAGTACGGCTTCCACGGCCAGCCGACGGCCAGGGAGTCCAGTCATCCTAGAAACCACCATTTTTATTACACCGAATCGGATTAATGTCGCTGTGGAAATGGCGCGGTTCGCTCCATGAATTTTTCATGCAGCAACAGGGCAACTACCTTTTAACCCTTTCCGCTTTATTGTGCAAAACCAATTACTTCAAATTTCTACATTATTACGCGCCGCTCGATAAATTTCTGAACTTTTATATTTTATGGATAAAAACGGCGAGAGCGCAATTTCGCATTTCCAACTTTTAACGGTTTTTATTCGAAATTGTAAAACACCGATATTACATTTGGTGCGAGGGCTTTACTTTATCGGTAGAACTTTAAATATCGCCATTTTTTCTTTCTAAATGCAATACGGTTCGACAAATTCTTTGGACATCAGTGATAGTTTATTTTTTGAAGTATAAGCGTAACGTTTATCTTTTCGAAATTAAGGATAAATATTCAGTTCGAGTGACGATATCTGCGCTCTCAGATTTCAGCATGTTTGTCAAGAGGGAAAGGACTGCTGACTAGGTTGAATATTGCAGGGTTAAAATGCAGTTTGCACGTGGCACCTGCCGTGTGCAAGTTATTGTTTTATTCATCGTCCGCTGCTGCAGTGCGTTTATTTCCCTCGTTTCTCCCTTATACACGAGCTTTCCGAGTTTTTCCCATTTCCTCTTTTTTTCCGGGACTCCACCACCTTCCTTCCTACATACTTTTATCTCTATTTTCTCGATTTCTCTCTCTCTTTCTCTCCCTCTATCTCGGTCTCTTTCTTGCTTGCACATTCTTAGTTGTTGTCAAGTAAAGATTTTTTTGCTTATTTGCCTTTTCTTTTAATGCTTATACGTGGTGTCACTATAAACGTCTGTTTTTATGAATTATAGAAAATATAATCATTAAACGAGTAAATTAAACTCGTGGTAAGGGTTTCTCTAAATTGTGAATTTAATTAGAAGTCATTACGTACAATATATCTCGGAACACACCGTTTCTTTTTCATCATTATACAAAGCTTGTTCTACAAGAAAGCATTATTATATAACAAACGAATCAACTATTCGCGCAGTACAATTTAAATAAAAAAAATCTTTACCTTCTATACATGATCCAAAATTGAAGAATCATTTACGATAATCACAAGTAAAAAGAAAAAATGCTGTCTTATTACACGTAACAACTCACATTATAAAACGAAAACGATAAAGAACGAAAAAGCACCACTCGCAGAAAACTGCTTTCAAGCGCGATTTTTCACAACAGTTTTCATCCAGTGTGTAGTTCTCTGGTCGCTTGATAAAGTCCCTTCATTACGTGCAGCTCGCAAAGCTCGTGTAGCGCGTGCTTTACGGGGAGTTCATTTGGAGAAAAATTTGGTGTCCGGGTCGAGCTGCCGGGCTCTCTCGCCAGTGTGTGTTGCGGGAATGTCAAAAATGTTTCGACAATGCGACAAAGGGAGAATATAAGCGAGCCGAGAGAAAAGCTCTAGAGAGACTCGATTGACTTGGGGGTCAAAGGTAGAATGACCGCAAGCTTTTGAGGGAAAATACTTTGAGCTCCAGGATGGCGATAGCAATTTCCGTAAGGGCCAGCCATTAAAGAAAAATCTCGTACTGAATGATCAAAAGTTTGGTCGTTCTTTGCGAAGGGAAAGTTCATCGAATAATGCCAGATTTTCAATATTCTCGCGTCAAGTGAGATGATCTGAGATTTTAAAAATTGAAGGAAACGATAATTTGCTGTTATTGACAGTATTTAATCACTATAATATTTCGTCCAACTTTCAATATTATTTCTGTATTTATTAAAAAACATTAATGTATGTATAATTACTTATTTTATGATTTTCAAAAATTATTCTCTTCCCATATTTTACAGTATTTCAGTTAAGTAAAGTATTTTAAGTCATGAGTTAAACTATTTTTATGAATATATATTTAGTGATCTTCAACAAAGTTCTCCGACTTCCAGAGTTTAATGAAAGTGGACCGAAGATAAATGAAGATCAAAGCTTTAAAGCTAATTAGAAATTCCGCTTTATTGCGAATTTCTTAAATAAATTGTTCAAACTATGTTTTTATATTAAAATTATATCTTTAATAAGTTGTATTGAAAGCAAATACTATTTATTAAATCCAATTGTCATTCCTTTGGCAAACAATTTTTATTGCTTATGAAAATTAATAAATAATATTGCAGTAAAATAATGTCGTTATATAAAGCAATGTAAAATCAGTCCTACCATATACATATTATAAATACTGAAATCACAGTCAACCTATAAATGACCCGATTTCAACTTGGACAGTTATATATCAGCGCTTTGCAAATCGATGAATATTCGTCATACATAAACTTAATTAATATTACTGGCGCATGAAGCAATCAAAAAAAATCTATATGCAGTAACAATAAATTAATTTGGTTATAAAAACTTTTACTGCAGCACAAGTTTAATATCGTCGAAGATAAAGCGCAGAAATAAAACTGCAATGTCGGAAGATCCCATCGTTTACGCGAAATGAAAGCTTTCCCAAGCGAATGCTAAATAAAACATTTCGCTACTGTTTATTTATAGATACAATATATTTCCAGAAGGTATAAATACACCTATTTTTAATTCTATGATTTCGATACGACTTTTAGTCTTTACTCCAATTTATTATAGTTTTAAAGCACAAAGTGCAACTTTTCGCAAAACTATAATATAATCGAAAGAAAATAAAAATGTTCGGTATCTCGCGTAACGAAAAAGAACGAAAATGCTGAAATGACAATCGAAGCAGAGCTGCTCTCGCATATATACATAGCGCGTTCACGCTCCCGTACGTTATGCACGTGCGTATTATACGCGCGCGTTGTTTATCGATCGGCGGCAGGAAATTTTTGTCTCGCGGGGCATGGCCTATTTATCCAAAAATCCGAAAGCTGAAGCTGCAGCAGGCGGAGGGAGCGAAAACTAGGGAAAAATGTGGGAGAGGGACAATAGGCATACGTAGTCCCAAGTATACTCGAAGAGAGAAAGCACGAATGCGGCAACGTCTCGTGCGCGTATATATATCGAGTATGAAAAATACGCGAGGAGCCATTGTGTGTATGTGTGTACTTGTTTCGCTATTGTCGGGGACCTAGGCGCGGCTTGCCTACATACGAGACTTCGGGAACCCTTGTTACGCTTTTCCTGATGCGAATCGTCTGCATTGCAAATGTTTTTCATGCAAATCGGCAGAAGTACTGGTGCTTGTGGATCTCTCTGCCAGGGAAGAATGGCTTTTTGACTCTCTCTCTCTCTCTCTCTCTCTCTCTCTCTCTGTCGTCGTTATCGAGCGAGCTGTGCTGCCATTGTGTGCGAGCTGTGGGAAATTTCAATGTTTTAACGAATTCGGCGCTACATTGGAACTCGCGGCTACATAACTAAATTCAAGATGAGGCGTGTTGCATTTTTGATATAAATTTGTAGCTTGCTTTTTCCACACACTTTTTTCAGGTATCGATCGATCGTTGCAATCGGAATTCCGAATCTCCCTCTGTCCCGCGTTGCTTTTCGTTCTGCAGTACATCGTAAGGAATGGAAACGAGACATCACATATATTCCTGTTTCACATATTCCTGAAAAGAATATTACTCAGTACGCTCATCAATTTGCAGAAGAACTTATTTATTGAATATGGTGCATCGTTACATTAATTGAAACAAACGTAAAACGTAAGAACTGCGGTATAAGGATGTGGAAGGAGGTACGAGGAAGCGATCCGTACAATTTGTCCATAGGCGGACAGTAAATTTTCAAAGAAGAGAGAGAAAGAGTCACGGCGCAGGCACAGTAGGACGTTGAGGTCAGTCACGGAGGGTCGGAAGGTCGAAGGATGGGTTATACGGCCGAGAGGAGGTTATACCCGTCGCGCTCGCTCTGCGTTTGCCGAGTAAACCGTTCATCTAATTGAACCAGGAGTGGCCTCGGGGGGAACCTTAAAGCTCCTTCTCAAGTACTGTCCATATTTACGTCAGCTGGCAAACGAGAGAGAGAGAGAGAGAGAGAGAGAGAACTGGCAAGAATGCTCGCAATTACAGCCGTACCAGCAAAGACGCCAAGGGCTTTTTTATGCTCCACTCGCAGCAACGTCCCCTCTCTCCTTCGGCTAGTTCGTTTACACGCGAGGAGACAATATTGCGGATGGAGAATTGCGAAGATTTAATGCATCCAGTGGCTGAGTGGCCACGGTAAAAAGCCTTTTCGCTTATATATAGTTTAGGTGAAATCGGAAAATAAGACTACAAAGTGCGGTGCTCACGGGCTTAAAGTGGAGGCTAAATTTGAGCGACGGCGAGTCGACGAACCCCCCCGACTTCTCTCACGTGTTCATTGCACTTGGAGCGTGACTCTGGTTCGTACGCGAAGGGCACACAGTATAAACGTAGATCACACAGTAATAGCATTACATTTTGAATTAGACCCGTAAAGTGTATCCATTATCTATTATAGCCTCGTGTAATTGTAACTTTTACTTGGCTGGATTAAGCAATTTGATCAGTCGCCGCCATTACGTTATTTAAAAACGAAACTTAAATGCAATTGGTATATTATATTTCAAAGTTTCGAGATAAAAACAGAAACTGCATGCTCGTAAGAAGCAGTAACTGATAATCAATTGTGCAGCGGGTTCTCGCTCTGCGTAGGCAAATGGTAGCATCCACACTAGTCAAGTGACTTAAAACGAATCGCAGATGAATTCAAATAAACAAAAGGGGTTGTGCGGGAGGGGGGACAGTGACTACAGAAGAGATAAGAGTGTACTTGTGTGCGTGTATGTGTGTGTGTGTGTGAGCGATAGAGAGAGGATAGAAATGATGGAGCGCAGAAGAAACGAGAACGAAGATCTTCCATATACATCGTCCATTGGATCTAATAGGATAATGAAACTTGAACTCATGGATATACTACCGCGACGATTATGTTTGTATTGCCCCCCCGGTCAATTTATTCATTATTTTGTTGAGGCCAATATCATTGCTCGGAGATGTTAAAGGCTCACGCCGGATGAGAGTGACCAAGCGCAAGGCTGACCACACGATGTGTGATCTCCGTCGAAAATTGTCAATCAGGTTCTATAAAGGAATTTCTTTTCGTTCACTCTCTCTCTCTCTCTCTCTCTCTACTCTCTTTGCTTACGCGAGAGGCAAGAGTTGATTTGTTACACGCTTATTCGGCTAGCCTTTCTACTGTGTATATTTCGTGTAAGTCCTGCCTTCCTTTGGATGTTCAAGATTGCTAGCGATGATACTTTAGCATTTAAAATAATTTATTTAAATAAATTTTAATTCATTTTTTTAATGCATTTATGGAAATTTCTCTTTGTCGTGCTTGTTATCCGAGTGCGAACAGTGCATTGGCACACTTGTACAGAAAGCTTTAACTTTTCCGCACTAGTGCGGAAAGTGGATTTTTCCGTATGCTTGCGAGAACATTCCTACACTAGTGCGAAATAGTCCATACTGTCCACAGTGAAGTGAAAAAGTTAACTGTTCCCCTAAAACTAGGATTATACACGCATTTTGTGCTCGTAAATTGGCACGAGAAAAAATAACTATTTCTATGCATCTGAAAAAAAAAAATTGTATATGTAACACGTGCAGGAAATACGCTATTCCACTCATGCAAAGTTTGCAATATTGACTAGTTACACTATGTATTGTTTTCAGTTATGGGACAAAGAGCTTGTTTTTTCAACGGGTACATGTCGAAATTGCGTCTTCGAAAAGAATTCAGCCATTGGTCTGCTCAATAGCAATTTCCAATCAAACACCCGTAATTACGAAGCGTTAGTTTGTTCAAGTAGAAAAAGACTTTAACGTGGAAAAATTAAGACCCTCTTCAACGTTGAATTTGAGATATTCTATTATCAAGTTTGACTTGAAAACTGACTTAGAATTTTTTAACTATTTGCAGTGGTTTAATATTGTTCTTCTTTAAGTGATTTTTTATAATGTAGAATGAAAACGATGGTACGAATTAATTTGAGAAAGACTATTGATTTCCTCGAGCTAAAGAATTTTAAACTCGTATTTACGGATGCTATGAATATTACGATGTCTTTTTTCCACGGAATAGTATCTCTACCATGAAATTAATGATATAATATGTTTTAACATATATTTCATTAAAAAATGACCAATGCACAGCGCATACGACGCATACTCTGCCCTGTAGAATAACAAAAGAAATGTTGTAACTGCTCATTAAAACCTCATTTAAAAACTTAATTTCCGTCCCAATCGCTCTGCTTATTTTCTTTAAGCGCGCATTAAGTTTAATAAACTAATGGACTTCTTCGCAGTACAATAGGTATCGCGTGTAATAGCCGCTAATGAGATTAATGAACTTTCGCAGTACACGAGAAAATGAGAAAATGAGATGGAAAAGCTAAAGGCGAATAATAACGGCGCAGCATTACACATTTTCTAGTGTACTTTTATTCGAAGGCCAAGGTTTTTTTGCGCTTCTAAAATAGTGGGGACTAACAAAGCAAGTGGCGTTTGAAGAGAAGCGTTCGCGGAGGACGCTATAACGCATCGGTATATTTCAACTTGTATCTCGGTGTTGATTTTGTGCGCGACATAGGATGACAGAGCAGCTGCTGCAGCAGCTTTGTGTCCCTATGCTCTCTTCAAAATCGTTCGATAATTAACATTAATGAATGATTCCCGGCGATACGAGCTTTTTGCCGTCTAACTTTTAAATAAGTTCTGTGCTGGATGATTGTTGCTGACCCAATTAATCTGAAGTTGTAATACTTGTTCATCAGCTCGAGAAATTAATGAATTATTTAAAAACGGTGAAGCGCGATAGACATTTTTGAAATCAATATTTTGAGTACACTTTCCTTTTTTCGTGAAAAATTGTGTAACTCTTGAAGCATATCTTTTCACAAGCTGCGTGGATAGAAATGTATTATCTTTAAATAAAAAAAAAACAAACTATTTTTAATATTTTTTCATATTTTCTATTTACAATAACAAACAGCTCTATCGACATTCTGATATTGTTTTATATGCATTCGTAGAAAAATATGAACTAGGACGAGGTAAATAAATGTATGCACATTCAGGGTCCTTGATTACGAGCAATGAACCTGAATATTTAATTCAATCTTTAATTTGAATAGAAAAAAATGCATTCACATCATCAATCATCATCAGATCTAATCAGTGATTTTGATGCATTATACCGCGAATACGAGAAAGCATGTGTGTGTATATATATGGATGATGTGGAAGAGGGAGAAAACGAGAGGCAAGACTGAAGAGGGAGAGAAATTGCAAATCCTCGACGCGCATAAATATATTTGTCATCGAAGAGTAATTCTGCCTCTATAAAAACCATAACCTTGTCTGCGTATAAAGTATGATTCTCATAATTCTTATATTTCACTTTTGCACTGAACGTAAAAATAAAGAATTTTATGCTCATTTAAAAGTGGACATTGAGTTTCTGTGATAATGCGATGAATCACATATAAATTTTATAATTTTACATATCTAAAATATGAAAAAAACAATGATTATGGAGTATTATTCTCAAATTTTATTGATATTCTGATCGATAGATGCCGCATATTAACAGTTGCAATACATAAAATGAGCCCTCTTTATATTTTGACATGATTGAGCTATAAAATATTATTACACTGATTTGTTAATCTTCCTCGTTACGTTTTTATTGTTAATCTGAGTAGTAGTGGAAACCTAAATCTCTGCGAGCTATTAGTATCGACTATATTGATCCAAATAGATGCTCCTGAGCTCAGATGTTATGTACAAATTATACTCTCTCTACGGTTTATCTCAATTATATCCAAACCACAAACTCAAAGGATATTCCCTCGATCTATTGTTTACTCCAGATCACTTAGTAAATAACATCGGAGTAGTGGAATAACCTTCACCAACAGACACACATCACGAGCCGGAACTTTTTACCATCAAGATTACTCTTTAACCATGCTATATATCGGAGACGAATTGGGATGATTTGTTTTAGGATCCTATTATTGTATCCAATTCAACTAAGTTCTATAAAAAATTGAATGACATAATAAATCACTTCGTACCATCAAAGAGAAAATTTAAAAGTTTCTCTCCGGTATGGTATGGCATAGAATTACGTAACAGAATCAATGATAAAAAAGAGCACATGTCTTATGGAAATTATTATCGTTGATGGAACATTTTACTGATTTAAAGAGGCTTAGAACGGAATGCATTAGATTTTCTCGTATTAAATATAACAATTTATATTTTTAAAATTGAATTGAGATCTTGGAAAAATGTTAGTGAAATTTAAGAAACTTGCACATAGGCTAATTCGAATGTGTGATATGCAATACTACTAGTGAATATTAGTTTCTTATGAATATAGTCTATTATTATGCATTGTAACCGCTTCAAATTGTTACCACATAATGAAATTATAGTTTATTATTTTTGTATTAGTCCGTTTGTTATGAAATAAATAAATAAATACTATAAATTGCGATCAAAGATTTTAAAATATAAATAAATAAAAAAAGTTTAATCAATCATCCAAATCGAACTCGTATTTGCTCGTTGTGAAAAAAAATTGGATAAATTGAGAAAAAAAAATCTGTTTTCGAAGTACACAGGTTATCCATACTTTTTATCTCGCACTGAGTACATTGGGAGCCGCGAGTATATTTACATACCGCGTTCGAGAGGAAGAGGGTAGGAGGGGGTCGGCAGAAACGGAATTCATATATTTGGAGCGACATGGAATTTATGGCGCGTAGTTTGTGCCGCCTCCACCTCTAATCGATACTAAGCGCTACATGCGAGCATATATAGACATATGTACATGCAGCCTAAGTAGATTCACTGCGAGTACATGTTTTACCGAGTACATTAAGCTCCGTCCTTAGGTGCGTGCTATATCTTGCCGCTTCGTGTATTGAGCCGAATTCCAAGATGCCCACCATAATTTTCGCGAAATCAATTTCGCCGAGTGTTTGTCCTACTTTCGCCAGGACTTATACGAATCTTTCTAGATATAGGAAAAATTCTTTTCATTATTTTCACTCGTATTTTTCTTTTAGAGTCAAAAGGTATTTTTATTCAAAAACTTACAAGCTTTTCTTCTTTAAACATGCTTTACTTTTGTTAACTTAGTTATTTCTTTGATATGTCTTCTGCAAAATATCATTTGCAATTAATTAGTATTACAATATACTGATTTTTGTTTGATTTTGCAAGCTCAGCTTATTTGAAAGCGAAATTGTCTAACTTGAGGTTATGTCATTTTACAATTTATTTATACTTATAATGCAGATTTAATACTGAAGTGACATTACTTTAGCAATGGATGGTTGATCATAATATAGTATAAGACAGTTACATATTAGTCGCTGCGATTTAATTTTAAAGCTTGATCAAAATCTGTGAATCGACGACTACAGGCTCAGCCTGTTAATTATTTGAACGGCGCAAGGTTCCGCGTGTTTCACCCATTAACGCCGCAAACGTCTTCCTCGTCTACTCGGTATTAATTTCGTTTTTATATAGAATATCGGCTCATCTCATTTGCAAAATAATTACTTGCTATTACAGACAGTCCACGATATACATAAATAGACCTCCGGCGCAAATCCAACTAACGAATACAACAATTATAAATATCGCCCCCTTTAACCTTCCAATTATCCAATATCAAAACGACAAATGTTCCCAATCGACACACGCTAATCCCCGGTGAGTCGCGCAAGCAAGAAAACTCATTCCTATTATAAATCGAGGACGGACGAGGATCCCTAATCAAAAGTCTAAAGAGCATCATCTTTTCTCCATTTAAATCCCAGCCTGATACCCGCCTTGGGGAGTGATTACGCTCGTAATTGGCGCGGGACTATAACGAACGCGCCGCGCGGAGACGACGACTGATCGTTATGGCGACTTTTCACGCAACGCCCAGGCCATCGGCCCACGCCTACGGCGGCCTTTTTAGCTAAGCAGTCGCTTCCTCGAGAGTCGAGAGAGAGAGAGAGAGAGAGAGAGAGAGAGAGAGAGAGCACCTACACACCCACGGATTTGCGCCATAATAATTTAATGTAGGCGGTGAAATAGTACGGCTTATTGTACATATATATAAATGCTTATGCCTTTCGTAAATTCATTTCTCCGTCGTCGGCATTGCGAGGAAGACGCGAATCCTCGGCAATCGATGCCAACGGCACATTGGCTCTTCTCTCTCTCTTCTCTGCCTGTGTGTACAACCTATATACATCTAGACGCAAGGTATATATATATATATGTGTGTATGTATATGTGTGTGTATATAGGATGGCTCGGCGACCCGCTGGTTTCGCAATTTCCGCCCAAGTGCGCCACCGCGACTCCTCCGCAAATTTTCCTCGAGGAAACGACCTTGATTGACGTGCCCGAGGGCCGATAATCGATCACCCAAGCCTCTCGCGGTGGTATAGAAGAGAGTTTCGGAGCGACTCGTCGCTGCAGTATACCGCAGCCGTTGTGTCTCCACGGATCGACGTGTATGCCGCTCATTCTTAACGCAAATGTCAGATCCGTGGAGAGACAGGGTGTAAGGAGGGGGACGAGTCATGCGGACGTCAAACAACCCCGACTTTGTACAATATTTGCGCTCCTTCTGCCGATGCCGATGCATTCGATATGCGCGCGATAAGTGCACATTGTGGAATCCCCGAGGCGTCTGCCACTTTATGCCACCGCGAATTCGAGGGGAAAATGTTTCACTGACATAACAACCGAATTTTTTTCTATAGCGATCAGCTCCGGAATTCGGATGTATTGTGCTCTGCGCTTGTTATGGAGATTGCTGAAGAGATTTGAAACTTGTTATGGATGCGAGGGAATTGAGTGCAAGATTAAATTCAGATGAAAATGTATAATTTACCATATGCTGTAGTTAAGATTAAACTAATTTGCTAGTTGATAATACAAATAAATAATCGATTAATTTTCAGTAGATTTGGTTTGATGGGTAAGTAACTGAATATAACTTATAGAAAAATAGTGTGATATAACTTTGTTTCAAAAACTATTCAAGATAAAGCTATCAGTTTCTTATTGAAGGCGTTAAAGGAATTTTAGTATTGTGTGAATTATACTTTATATTATACTTATATAAAAAATCTATATTATTTTATAATTGTTTATATGTATTTCCGAGTGTATTTCAAATCAAACTATTGGGGACAATAACAGAGTAGAAGAATATATAAAATATGATAAACTTCAGTAAAACAATTTCCATATACTTGCTTTAATGTTGGAGACGTAAGCATAAACAAACGTAATTTCTCTAGTGACTATGGATTTTCTCGCTTCAAAAGTGAATAATTTCTGTACTAGTGTATTGAAAAGTTAAAATTCGATTCTGCACAAAAGATTGAACGTTTCATTTGTATGCATTGGAAGTAGTTTTACTGGAATTGAATGCTTGTGTGCACTGGTAGTAGAGAGCATAGATAAATGTGTTTGATTTTCTATCTTCGTATATACTAGATATTATAAACGCTGTATGTACATTCAAAGGTTGCAATGCGTAGATTGGAAAAGAAAAAAAGGATTTCTGTATTATAAATTGTTGGAACGATTATAATAAAACAAATTACTGCCAATTCATTAGAACTTTATAGCTTCCACAAATTTAATCATTTGTTCCAATATATAAGTAATATATATTTTATAAAAAAATTATATCAAGAATAATCTAATCCTTAAAACTTTTACATTATTAAAAATAATAAAAGAATCGTGCAAGTTTTGTTACTGCGTCAGAAACAGAAACTATCATTTTTTTAAATATAATTTTGTTATACAAATTTAAATTTTTGTATAAATAGTATAGTTATCATATTACATAAAATAATAAATAATATAACAATATAAGTGGCATACTATTTATTTACAAGATATTTTCAGAGTATTAGCTCTAAATTAAAACAGTGATAAGTGTACTACTGCGTGAAAATCAGTGCAAATACACAGTGTATTTCAAAAGAGTGATTTGAGTTAGACTGAGAAAAACAGTCAATAAGTATTCATTGATTTACCGCAGTTATACACTTATGATTAATATAAATTTAGAGTAAAAATTTACACTAGTATATAGTTTATAAATATATATTAAATAGATTTTTAAATAAACGTTGGTTATAATTAATACATTGTACCAAATACTAAAATATAATTTTATCATCACTATTCTTTTAGTTTAAAGATATTTTTACTCCTAAATAGAAAATTAAGGTACCTCTAAGGTAAAACAATTTATTAATTAAAACGTGTGAAGCTATAAAAATATGATATAGTTTTAAGCACATAGTAATGCTCTTTTACTTAAAATAATTTATAGGTTTTCAGCTACTATTATTTTGAAAGGGCAAATCTAACGTTTTTTTATACACAACTTGTATATTGAGACAGTGTGAATAACCGACTTGAAGAAAGATAATAGAATTATCAACCTTCACTGTTCAAGTAATGTAATATTTGCTCATATACATTTAATCACACGGAAGATCATTATTATAATAACGAGGTTATTATCTAATTTTAAAACTAAATAGATATAAAATTTTTGAGTATAATAAAGATTCTAAAGTTCGTTGCTAACTAAATTTCAGTTAGGTTACCAAACGGTCTTTACGACATCGTAAACTCGTCTAGAGCACAGTGGCGAGAAATCACATTCAGCCACATACAAGCTTCTCATAAGCGCACTAAATCTTTGCTTCCACAGTGTCTAAAAATAGCTGAAGCTGAAAATTGAGTGTATTTTGAAAATGTGTTAAATGCAAGGTGAAATAATGTATTAAACCCAAAATATTCTCATTTACGTTACCATGCACGATTTGCAATCTCTAATGTTTTTTTTTGTTGTGTTGACATTAGCCCTGTTTGCATTAAATTAAAATGGTAAGCAAAGTTTATTGTACGAAGAAATGAAACAGGTATTATAATAATGTAATGTCAGATTTTGATAATGCAACCTTAATACATTTTGGAAATCATAATTATGAGAAATTCAAAAAGTTTACAATTAAATCTAATTCTAAACATAACACGGATAGAATGTAATATTATCTGCGAAGCTTAAATTACCTTGGATATTAAGATTTAATCTTCGAACAAAATGAATTTCATCAGGAGTCTCAGTTGCGCGGGAAATGGTAGTCGTAAAAGTTTAGCCCAAAGTATCAAGATAAGTTGGAAACTTCATTGAAAGTTAGCGAAACCGAGACAGCGAGTGTTTTTCTATTGTGGATCATAATGTATTACTCAAGCGGTACACTTGACGTTCAAAGATTTATCCGAAGGAGAGAGAGAGAATGTATGATAAATGAGAAAGAGAAATACCTACGCAGACAGATTGTGGTAATATCCAGTGATCGAAAAGTTTAGGGCTCTGAGAGAAAGAGAAAGGGAAAGAGAGAGAGAAAGAGAGAGAGAGAGAGAGAACAAGTGCGAACACGGTCGATATCGAGTTGAATAAGAAATGTATTTTGACAATGGCTTGGTTGTTAACTGTCATACCATTTTCGCCCTTTGCTTCTGATCGTATCGGATGGAAAGCGTCAGCCGAGCCAGTCACCTATCAAAACTTCAACTGCCCCACCGCCAAGTCAAAAGCAATGCTCTTAACTAATTCCCGTTACGAATAACACAGCTAGAGTTAGGAGCTACCTAGATACACAGAGATAAGCGAAGGAGAGACGAACCTTTGATCTCGGCATTGGTGACCTGATCAGGCCTGAAGCAGGCGATCTCCCTGCGATCGCCGATGAGGAAGTGCACGTTGGTGTATTCGTCGTCGCCGTCGTTGCCTGACGTCGTGCCGTTCCTGGGCTCGTGCTCGTCCATGGCCCGTGGCTACTCGTGCGGCTGCAGCCCTGGCCCGCGATTCTCTCACCAGCTGTCTGTTCAGCTCCTCCTCTCCTCCCTCTCCGCCTCTCGCGAAGTCTCGTCCTTCTGCGCCTACCGCTCGCTCTCTTGGCTAACGCGCGCTGCTTACTCCTTGCTGCTGCTGCTGACGTCGCGGTCTCCTGCTGGTCCGGCCCGGTCGGGCTCATCGTCGCATCCTTGCCAAGCTGGCAGCGAGGCCCGACTTGTCCGACTGCACCTGCTGCGAGTCTACTGGCTGAGCCCGGGGGCCCCTCGTCGGCGTCGCCTTCCTCCTCCTCCTCGTCGTCGTCCTTGTCGTCCTCGTCGTTGGCGTCGTCGTCGTCGTCCTCGTGCTCGTTGTTCTCTTTGTGCTGGATCGATGGGGTTCTAGACCAGTGTGGGCCTGATGGGAGTGGACGCTACGGGCCGACACTCCGAGGGTTGTCCAGGCCAATTTCAGCGCTTCCAACCGAGCCCGGGACGCCCCCTCATGGTCCATTCTGCACTGAAATAGACAAAAGCTTACGTTAATTTTGGCCGCGCTCATTAATCGTTAGAGTGAAGCGTGCAATTCGATCAAACAGTTTGGGGAATTAGGGGTGTGGGATTATTTAAAAATACTCGGGGAGTTGAAAGTTGATGGGTATAATTTAGTGTTCTCTGACCATTTATTTAGACGATCTAGCATGGTATGTTTATAACCATTTTACAGATACTAAATACTGTAGGTAAATATTATCTTTGACGTAGATTAACCCTTAATCAGATATCCGTGCAAGTTATTGCAAAAAATGTGTGTGTTGGGGTGATTATTCATTAGGTTGTTTGATTTAAACTGCACTTTTTTTACTGCTTTATTTTACATAACGAGGTAAAAAAAGTACTACAATCAAAAACTATTTTTATACTTTATTAATACATTTTTTAATTCAATATTAATATAATTATCCATTGTGAATGGCTTCCCAATTTTTACGCAAGATTTAACCTACTTTTTCACGGGTATACCCATCTCATTTACAGCTCTTTTCATAGAGAATATCAGATTTAATCATAGCGTATACAAACGAGCAGAAATGCGATATGTTTTAACAAAAATCCAGATCGAATATAATTATACTTCGTAAGCACGAACCATCCACACGGATCAAATTATAACAGTGACGCAAAGAACAAACGGATCTTAAAATTGACACAAGATGCAAAATACAGAATAGGGTAAATGCCACAAGGGCGCGGAGAATATATAAAAATTTGCTTACTGTCACCGCTACCTCCGGCTATAAATCTATCTATTCCGCGTTGAAGCTGCTCTCTCTCTCTCTCTATCTCTCTCGCGAATCGCAATAAGATTATCTGCTCGCTCATAAATTGATATTGGATCCCCGACGAAGCTCATTTCGATGGCCTTCCAACGCGACAGATTTAATGCCCCGGTCGCAGCTCTTCCGCGTTGTAAAGCTTCGGTACACTGTGTGCAGTGTAAGAAAGAAAAAAGGAGATAAGCGGCACAGCCGCGACGCACGGCATATAATAAGGAGCGGAGTAGCGAGCGAGAAAACTTCTTCTTTCGTGAAACCCGAGGCTGAGAGACTTTGAAAACGCCAAGGAAACGGGGGGAGGGGGGAGGGGCTTATTAGCTTCCACGTTGGGAAGTTTACCCGTGAAGGTGAAATTTTCTAAATACTAAACGACGACGACGTGTTTTTAACAATTATTTCGAACTTGTCGAGAGTGTGAGCGAACGAGGAGTACATTTAAAATAGAGCGCAGTTCTGAATAGTAACTTTGATAACGGGAGCACTCTATCGATCGATAAGGAACTGTTACGTGTTGCATACTTCTTTACAAAAGTTATGACAAGATCAGTATATTTTGTAAAATGCATTGGTCTTTTTTCTTAAATAATAATATTTAATCGTATTACATGAAGTATTTAAATAAATAATCAAAGCTTTAAAAACCATTACTAAAATACAATACTAATGTATTTATTTTGTGAAATTCACCTTCAGCTTAGACTCCAGGTAAATATTCGAATAACGAGTGGATGGAAATATAATAAGAATTATGACAAGTGGACGAAAAGGAAATGTGTTATACATATATAAAACTTTTTAATCTCGAGAAGTTTCAAGTTGTTGAGTAAGCAAGAAACAGAGCAGAAAAATCATACGGCAAACTATTCCCTCAAGTTTCGTTTCTTAACTTTGAGTTTTTATCGCATAAATTTGTATCTATCTACCGGTCGCTGTGACACACTTTCGTACCACTTTTATAGAAGGTAAGAAATGCCAAATGAAATGCAATCAAGTCTAATCTCAACTATATAATTGACAATGAAATTATGTATTGTTTACTTTAATCCTAAATAGAAATAGTACCTCTAACTTTCTCATAACTTCATATTGTGACATGGAAAGAATAAAAATACTCATGTTAATATCATGCGTACGCGGGTAGCAGTAAACTTAATGACTACACAGGGCACATTAACGCATAAAATACTTCAAATTTTACTATTTATACAAGAATAACATTTTTATATTTTAAAAGAAAAGTTTATAAGTGAGTTTTATGTTTTACGTGAAAATGTACTAAACCTACTTAGCACTTTTAAATTATTATATATGATAATTTACGCCCCCGGAACTGTATTCATTATAATGTTGCATTTATTAAATGTACATATGCTTTTATAATCATAAACGATTTCTGTTCCACCGTGTATAGCATTATGTTCATTTATGTTACTTTTAATAAAACGTTTCATCATATTAAATTGAGTTATCCCATGCAGTCACACATGAAGAAATTAATTCATAAATTACTCCTTTGCATCAATTAATAAAGTAACATTGTTTGAAAATATCAACCGTATATTTCAGAATAAATTAGAGCGATATGAGATGCAATGGTTATTAATAAACTCGTTAGGTCTCCAAGACTATCTATATACGAGCAACAAAAATGAAAAAAGTCGGAAAGCAGCTTTAAATAACACCAAGCGCATCCATTACTCAGAAAATTTACGATCCAGCTACGATATAATCAACTCAAACATTGGCAAATTAGCGTTTCGCTACAGCTGCAGTCATAGAATCGATCGCGATCGGCTCACCAGCACTGGTTATTCGCTGGTCAACCCCAGGCGAGAATCAATCCTCGTAGCTTCATCAATCGGGAAGTCCAATCAGACGCTATGACCATCGCTTAATCGTCTTCGATATACGCGGAAGGATTCCAGGGAGGATTCTCGAGGAGGAGCGAGACTCGTATCACTCGCATTCCTTCGTAATTAGCGTCCAGTATGAAACTGCACTGCGATTGTATATATATATATGTAACATGTGTGTGTATACGTATATACAGCTCGAGAGTAGGGCCGCATGACACACGCCCACGGAGGTCTGCGCCTCGATGCGATTGTACATTGCTGTCCCTTGTAAATGCGCGTGTGTTACGACTACGTGAGATTTTTCTCCCGCTGAATCGTCTGCCCTCTAGACCTTATTCTGCTCTTCTATAACATAGCAGCACTGCTCGAGCGATTTATAGAGACGGGGAAATCGCTACCGAGCTCGTGACTATACGCGAGTAAATAATTGATGCAAATTTAATTGTTATCCTTTTGCTGGTCTCGGTTGATCGATGCTGTAACCTCTACGCTGATTCAGTAGTAGTTCGTACATCGGCTGCGTTGAAATAGCAGAGTTTTCAGTGGCTAAACAGGCACTAGGTGATGCTGTAACCGCCTACACACATCAATATTTACGAGAGATGTTGATAGTGCAGGGGTTTGAATATATACGTAGTAGTAGCGTGATTGAAATAATTCGTGTTTTCTCAAGCTGTACGAGATTAAAAATAATACGCGCTGGAAACTGTTGATGATAGGTCAGGAAAATTGTGCTGTACTTGGAAAATAATTGAGCAGCAGTTTACGCGGGACGAGTAAAAAGCCATAACGATGAAAAGCTCAGTGAAATTATCCTCGTTTGTTTGTGTCGGGAAGTTATAAGATATATGTATCTCGCATCCTAGGGACATGATCGAGGCATAGGTTTGCATGGTCATGCTCGAAATCATTGCTCTCGGCTGCTTTCTACGCCTCCGCTTGCCAGTGTATAGAAATTGATGAACTTGGGCTGAAGCAGTTATTCTTCGGCTGTATGATCGACGATGGGAATGCCATTACTTGTATAGTATATTATACTTCGTCGTACAATTCGTTCGTGTGAGACTGTTAATTAGTGTATGCCTATATACACAACTGTTTTAAAATGGACTGTTGAAAGATTTGATCTTTTAGCGAAAACTGTCCACTGCTACAACTTGCGCATTTTTAATCTTTGTGCAATCACACGTTACAGTGCTCTTCGAAAGACCAATATCATCGAAGCGCACTACAAACAAATATACAAAATCCATCGAGCAACGGAATGAGTTTGATAGGCGTTCGAACGAAAAAAAAAATCAGGAGCGTCCATGACACATCTGCGGAAACAAAACGGAGCATGCAAGGAATTAGAAAAAAGAAGTCTACATGTCGATCAATATAAGGAAAAAAGGAAAAATGCGAATAATCCGTTTGATCGGATCCCTTGCCCCCCTCTCTCTCTCCCTTCCAATCTCTTGATATTTGATAACTGTGCAGCAGCGCCTGTTGTCTGTGTACTAAAAAAGGTATATATATCACAGAGAGAGAGAGAGAGAGAGACAGAGATTCGGTACAGCAGAACGCGTAATTGAATATCACTCTCGCAAGCTCTACATACATGGTATAGAGCCGTCGGATGGTTATAAGCGTCGCGCGCGTTCGTCGTCGGGGGATAGTGCGTCGCGCAGCCTCCGCCTCCTCTATAGAACGGACAAAATGAAAGACAGTAGACGGTAAAGCAATCAACTGCGACCGATGGATCATTCGGCTCTCGATATACGGCGCGTGAGCGAACCGACCGATCACCTGTATGCGCGCGCACTCCTTTAATTGCCTGACTTTTAATACCGAAAATCTAGAGGGCCAAACTCCCTCTCTCTCTCTCTCTCTCTCTCCTATGACTCGTGGTACTAGCGAAACGGAATTAAAGTTCTCGACCCGTGCATGTGTGCGCGTACGAAAATGGGGGGGGAAAAACCGATAGGTATATATGGCCGCGTCGAGGCGAAATCGCTGCGGGGGTATATCGCGGCGGAAAGTGGCGTGTTTTTTTTCCATTGTCGCGTGCCTCGCGGGTGGGCCGATTTTTATGGATGTCGTGCCCTCGTTAAGTGCACGCGGCCGTCTGTGTTATACGGCCTGCCGATTCCTATTATACGAATCACACGTTGCTTTACGCGCGCAGCCGTACAAATTGCGAATTATGTAATATTAGTTCCTCATTGGCGACAATGATCGTTTCGGCCTATTGTTCCCTATATTGGGTGAGGCTTCTTTTCCTCGTTGCACGCATCACTCGAATCGCTGGGTTCAAATCGAATTTTTTTTTTATAGAGCTGCAAAATACTGGGAGACACATTTTGAAGGTGAAATTAAGTAGATGCGTCATTTTAATAGTTTTCGAGTTAGAAATATGATAAAAAACTTTAGAGTATGTATACTAAATTTACATTATCACTTAGAGCAAAGAAAAATGTTTTATTATAAAGAAAAAGAATCGCATCCCTCATTGAAAAGGAGAATTGAAAAAAATCATTCAAAATTAAGGTCCTACCACGTTCGTCTGTTTCTACTTGAATGTATTAAACCCAGTACACGTATTAAATAAAATATAATGATAAGACACTTTATACATTTAATAGCAGTAATTGACAGTTTACAGGTTGAAATCGGCACCCATCCTAAAGATAAGCTTTTCAACGTAATATTTTCATATCGATCAAATTCTCTCCCTGTTAGAAATTTATCGCGAGTAAATCGTGATCTTTTTAAGAATTCGCGATTTTTTAGCCTAATTTATAGCTAATAATATCCCAAAAACGACATTATTCTGCTGATAAAATAGACTAATTTCTCGCGAAAGTAAATTATTAAGTATAAGGATAGTTAGTTAAGCATAGCATATAGTTTAATATTTATAAATAATTCATCATGTAAATAGTAAATATAAGTAGTAATATAAGTAGTAATATAAGTAATAATAATATATATTTTATTATTATTTATCCCATCTACTATTCGCACCTCGCCGAAGGCTGGCTTCACGGCTAGCCGGGTGATAGGCTTATGGGAGTTGCACTTCTATGAATGAGTGTGTGACGTGTAAGCGAGATTTATGAATGCTGAACAAATGCGCGAGTACTTGTAAATTGCACGGAGCGCAGATGGGCTACAGAAGCAGAAAGGGCAACCGAGTATGCACGCTGCATGCCAACTATACTCGGAGCCGTAGGTTCTATAATCGGATCTTGACCGGTCATATAGAGACGAAGGAAGGCACGCATACCAGGAGACCCCTATAAACGCGAGTTCTTTACGGGGCGAGATCACACGCGGAGCAAAAGCTTCAGGTAATGCTCCGTAAAAAAGAATATTACCTGGGCGGAGAGCATGTTTGATGGATAAATGAGGGGGCCCTATAAACGGGCTTCTTCCAAAGCGCCTGAGGATGTGATTCTAGAAAGAACAAAACCTCGGACGACGCAAACCACACCTTTTTTGAATGTAGAAGGTGGAGCGTCGAACGAGGGACACTTGCAGCGGACCTTGGAAGCATCACACAGGACAACGTCATTGGTGTACGCCAGAAGAAACGTGATATGAACGGCATGCAATATCGCAGCCATCCTTAGAAGAGGGCTCCTCTTGCGAGGAGCCAGACACGGAGGCCCGAGACCACCGGTAGGCGCGCAATAACCGCGAAAAGACGTGGCACCCCCCCTTCTCCGAAGTAATGCCTCACGGCGGTGCCGGAGGGAAGGGAACACAAACTGCCACGTGTTTTCAAGCCGGAGGGGTTTTAGTGGGTATGCCTGATCATTTGGACAGGAGAGTCCCACACAGGGGGAGACACGTGTCTCCCTATCGATCATAAAGAGTTACCCTACGCCCCGGAAAAAAAAATATATTATTACTTCTTATATAGTAGTATAAGTAGTAATATACATGTATATAATATGTAATATAAGTTAGTAAATATTTTATTTAATATCTTTTAATATATAATTAAGTAATAATATATTTTATTTAATAACATTTAATAAATAATTATTAAATGTTCCATACATATTTAAACAATATAAAAATCACGAAAGCAAGGAAACTTTGAAGGAAACTCCATTTCACCATTTTTTTTTTTAGCGAACTTGTAAATGAATCTAACCTTACTTTTCTAAAATACGGCAGCTTCGAACGTTAAGCGATGGAGTGACGCATGCGCAATACTTCGCCTATCGATTCGAATTTATAATTTGAATTTTTCACGATTTTTTAGCGAAAATTTACTCTAAAAATTAGCTAAAAGTTTTATTAAAAATTCTATTAACTATTAGTGAATAGACTAATTTTGCTCGTGAAATTTCTAACAGGGCTGCTATCATTTGGTTATAGAAATAAAGTCCTACGACGAGAGAGAGAGAGAGAGCGAGATTTCAGTGAAAACAACACACGAAGGTGTAGCTGCACTCGTCGACGTTGATTTCCCAAATTAAAAAATACCGTGGGGACCAGAGGTATGGGTGGACACTCACTCCTACACATCGACGCAGGAACACAATGTCGAAACGAGCATTGATTAGCCGCGACCAATCAATGCACCCACTGCGGATAGCCGTTGACTCGCGCGCGGTGGCGGTGGCGGTGGCGGCGGGAGCACACAGCACGATATCTCTTCATTAGACGCACGAATTATTAGCGGCCTTTGCTTTCCGCGCGGAATTCGCACGGGTTATATTCGCGCGATTCGCTCGTCCGCCGCGGCGATTCTCGCGAAACAAGAAAATTTAATGATGAAGAGACCTCCCCCGTGTGCCGCTGAATAAACTTCAATTATTACGGTATAACAATTACTTTCAATTAATTTGTGTTTATTACATATAGTTATTTGTCGCGGCTACCCACGCGCCGCTCTATTTGTTCCAGCGAGTAATGAGCGGTGCAATAGCCAGCGACGAAAGAGTATGTAGATTATTTTTTGTTATTGTTTCGAGTTGATTAAAAACGCTCTTTCCTTTTAAAATTACATTGCTAATTTGACGCAGTGAACGAGTTATCTCGCGAACAACGCGAATCGAAAGTGTATTATTGGTTCTCGGCGGACAATGAGTTAATTTCACTGGGTATAATTCGATACATGGATGCGGGGTCGGGGAGAGGGGGGAGCTATCGAGAGAGGACTGAATTCATGCCGCCTGCAGCTTCGAGCCTATACGTCCTATTTTCGATTATTCGGCACTATACGTCAAGCGGGAGATCGACGCCGCGGCCCACGACAGTTACAGCCGCGCTCATGTCAACCGGGGCTGAAGGGAAAAACGACGTGACGGCTCCGTCTGCAGTTCAGCTTGGAGCCCAGCGAATAATACCCCGATGCTCGAGCGCGTGCATTCATCACTGCACCGGCCGCTTGTCAATGTACGCCCACTTTGCGCCTCGATACCCGCTACTCAAAACCTTTTTTCTCTCTCTGCGCTCGTGTGCATCGTTGCTACGGCGCTTCTTTTGGAAATTTCGAATGAAAATCGTATTTTGCGCCGATGTTAATGTTCCGCGTGAAGGGAGACATTCGAAATGACGAGTTTTCGAGTTTACGTAATAGACGTGGTTAGTGCAGTGTTTAGTGCAAGTGTTCGAAGGGTCTTTGACTCGGTTATACGTGTTTTATGTATATACAGTTATAGGCGATAAGTTGGCTGTGAAGTCGCGTGATCAGGATGAAATCGATATCGTATGAATTATTAAAGCATTTCAAACTATCGGGTCAACCTGCTCTCTCGCTCTCGTGTAAAAATGAACGTCTTAGGCTATTTTAAGCTACAGTACGTGTTAATAAGTATCCGCGAGCTAAAATAGCGGCGACAGACGAGATTTAAAAATAGCTTTTAATTCATGAAGCTGGAAGCTAAAAACATACTTGAGAGACTTTGTATAGTAATGGATTGCAGGTGTGTGTACAGAATCAATTGTACCCCTGATGAAATGTATTTGCAGCGTTTTGCCTTAGAAGTGTAGTCTGGCTTATATAATTAAAACTTTTAATTAAAGTACAAAAGAAATGAGAAGTTAAAAAATTAATTAATTTTGGGTTAAGAGAAGCAAATTTTCCAGAGCTTCTGAAGTTTGAACTGTGACTTTTTCTTCGGGTGAATGATCAAATCTTTTCTCTAATTACATGCTCTTTCATGAATCTCTACTGGAAGAATATATTTTGGTTAATAAGATTACATCTTGCTATGTACCGACATCTATAATCACACTTAATGATGATGAAAAAGTCGAAATGAAATTTTAAGATGATTAATACTACCACTATTTTTAACTAGAACTGCGAATGAAAATTGTACAAAAGAGAACTCTGAAATACATATTTAACATTGTCGAACGGCTTAAATTAATGAGAATAATGGCACAAAAGAATTTGACTGACTCGAAATCGCGTTATGCGACTTGTCTACGCGTTCTGAATATAGACCAACGGAACCTCAAGTTCTCTACGCATCTAACACTGATTCACGTATACATACGCGAATATCAATCGCTTTGATTCGAATGCAGAACGAAGTGTTTTTCTGTAATAAAAGAGGGAGAGAGTAAAACGACGATTGAGTTTCCTTGTTCAAAATCAGCAAAAGCGTTGACACTGCACAAACCGCATGTGAAATCGTTTTAAAGCTTTTAGATTTTAACAGCTCACGGCTTTCGAATACGACTTTATCCTCGCACTGGCTTGAAATTTTATATTTCCGATTTTCACGCGCTGCGGATTTCGTTCATTGGATATTTATTTTTTTCTTTCCGTTCTCGTTTAGAGGTTTATCAATTATTTTCTTTGATTCACTATTTAGTTCTTCATTTAAAATTTTCAGTAGTTGCCTGACTGATTATACAGTCGTACTACTGATGAAAGGAAAATAAAAAATTTAATTTAAGGTTTTTTCGACAGTGGATGCGCACACAATCATGATGAAAGATTACTACTCATGAAAATGTAGCATCAAAATGTTTTTTGAACATTACCAAAACGCAATGACACTTTATAATGTCAAAATGTTATCAAAGTCTACAACGATTCGCTTTATTTTTCACCAGAGTTTTTAAAAGCTATATTAATGCATATATATATATATTAAAATTGATTTTGCATATCCAAAGCGACGCAAAATACGGATAGAGGAAGCTGCAGGTCACATTATTAAATAGCACAAAAAGTCGCACTCGAAATATACGAAAATGAAACAAAGAAATTATTCAGGGAGCAGAAAATTATTTTTGACGGTTGCACCTTTATGAAACAAATATAGTGCCGAATAATAACAATCAACACCGCTACTAGGAGCTAATTAATATTTTTTTTTTTCCACAGAACAACAGTCGAATGAACGAGTTTTTTCAAACTTTTTGACATCACAGCCGCGGCAGACTTTTTTTTCCCATTCGTATCAAGCTCGCCTGCGCGACCGAAAGATTGCGGACAAAAGGAAGGGAGCACTTCAAACAAACGACCTCGCGGCACCGCAGAAGATACACAGTGAAAGAAAGAGCGAGGAGGAAGAAGAGCCGAGAGAAAAAAGATAGTGCGCGGCGACCGACGAGTGCGAACTAATGAATAAAATCCGCGCAGATAAGCCGAGAGACGGTAACAATTACGTTGGAGCTGCAGCGACGCCCGCGAAAGAAACGTGTTACCGAGAGAGAGAGAGAGAGAGAGAGGGAGTCGTACACCGGACAAAAGTTGAAAAGTTCAAAGCAATAAGCTAATGGGACGATTTAGAAGCTCTCCGCTACGTATATCAGTTTTGTCCAGCTCTCTTTCTCTCTGCAGCGAAAAAGCAGCAGCGAAGCAAAAACAAGAGAAAAACAGAAATATAAAGGCGCCTGCACGTAAAGAAAGAGAGAGAGAGGGAGAGAGACAAGGATGAGGAAAGGAGAAAAAAGTCAGAAGAGGAAGAGGAAGAGAGAGCACTAACGCAGCAGCAGCAGCAGCAGCAGCAGCAGTATAGCTGCGAGTCTCGGAAAAGAGGAAACGTGCTAACGAGAGAGCCGGTCAACATTAATTGTGACATCCTCTTGATGGTGCGGGCCACATCCTCCGTCGCTCCTATATGCCCGAGCGCGTCTCGCGCGCGCACACACGAGCCAAAAGGAAGCTGTCAAGACGAAGAAAAGAGAGAGAGAGAGAGAGAGCGAGAGGAGAGAGAGAAACGCCCACGCGTCGTGGAGCGACAAAAGCCCCGTCGTCTGATCTTCGCCCGGCGCTGTTTTACGACTTGCCCCGGAACGAGCGCCAACCTCTCTATATAGATATATTTCTATATTCTTTATTTTCTTTTTTCTTCTCTCTCTCTCTCTCTCTCTTTTCTCTCTCTTTACTTATGCACTTTCCTCCTCTTAGTCTGGCTGTCTCTCAGTCGCAGCGGAATGATGAAAGTTCGCGGCAAGACAAAGTTCGTAATAAGGGCGGGGAGTATGGTGAGGAAAAAATGGGCCAAGTGAAATTAAGATTAAGAAAAAAACAGATCGGATTATCGCGTGCAGGTAGAAGAGCGGAGTAGGCAAACTCCGGACTCGAGTGTCGCGCGCGCGTAAACTTGGCGCTGCATCAATGCCAGCCGAGCAAGTTTTGCATTAAGTTTGTATGTACATGTGTGCGTGTGTGTGTGTGTTGGTACCTTGGTGAACACTTTTGACTACGCTATACGCTGAGATATACGCTTTTCCGCACTTCGCCGCGGCAAAAGTTGAGCCGTAAATATTTTTCCATAAACTCGCTCGGATGTATATATATATATATATTGTATACGGTTTTTTCCTCCTAGCTTTATGATAATTTACGTTGAATAGGGGGGATGCGAAGGGAGATGTATTTGCATATAGCTGCACGCGTACTGCGCAATTTAACGAAACAGCGTAACAAGAGTGAAATTTATTACTCGAAAACGTATATTTCATTCTTCGTTTTACAAAAAGTGACTTTGAGGATTTTGGTGGCAGCAATGTCATCGTTCAAAGCGTCGATTTAATAATTCGGGAAAAGATCTCATGCTGTTCTTTAGTTATTTAACGTAAACCTACGATTGTAATAATACTGCATAATTATGCAGATTGTGAACGAAAAAATTTTCGTTGCAAATCATTTTCTCGGATTAATGCAAAGTTTGCCCCAACTTTACGCGAATCTATAAAAACCAAATTAAATGGTTAACGCTTTGAGGCGAGCTTTAGGAATAGGCGCTCGAATTCGCTATAGCCGGTGCCGTTGGAAAATCTCGTCGATGAAAGCGATTCTCCCACGGCTAAAGGACGTTAAGGAGGAAAAGCAAGCTTAATTCGAGAAAGAAAAAAAAAAAGAAGAGAAAACGAAAACGCGAAGGGCCGTGGGGAAAGCGAAAACGCGAAAAGATGTAAGAGCTGTGCGAAGTATAGAAGAAGCTCGTCTCTCTCCCTTGAAGTTCATCCGTGCTTGAAAGAAGCAGCCAACTCGCGCAAACGACTCTTCACCCACCATCTACGTAAAGAGAATCGCGCGTGGATATATAGCTCATATTCCTTCTCTCTCTCTCTCTCTCTCTGTCCTCGTACATCTGCGAGATTATTTCAACGCCGATCCCGGGGGATCTTAGTTCCTATCCAGATAAAAAAGACGTTGCTGCTGTTAGTTGAAGGAGCCGCATTGACACTGGCATTGACGCATTGGCTAAGGAGACGGAGTCGCTTTGAAGTGCGGCGCATCGATAGCCTTTTTTATATCGGCTTCTTTTACTTTTTCTCTCTCACGGTGCTGGATAAAATTAACCTAAAAACCAAGGGTAGCGAAATATACATGCCTCGCTTTGATCTTTGAAAGTGATTTTATAATGGATTTTGAAGTTTCGAGGTTTTTTTCCTCCGCTATATGTATATTGCTTTTATATTCGCGGCTTGATTTGAAATTTTGTTAGCATTACAATGCTCGCTGAAAATGTATACTTTGTATTTTACGATTCGTTAATGTGTTATTTTTCATATCTTTTTTTTTTTGCAACATATAGACGACAATTTATTACTGCTGACATGCGCGTCCGCATGCGCATTGACGTAAATAGCGCTGACGCTGCTATTTAATACGTTTCTTCAATAAAAGTAGACATTTCGCTTGGACATTTATTACTTGCAGCACTCAAAACTCGTAAATAATTGCATCGTATTTATTTATGTATAGAAAAGAAATAATTTATTATTAATTAATCATTTATTATATTAAATTTTATTTGTACATATACATTAATGTGCAAACATTTTAGTAATTAAAGAGAGTCATTAGTTCATGACGTAAAATAAATTTCCAATTTTTAATACCAGTGGTATTTAAGTCGTGGTTTGCGATAATAATAAACACCACAAATTTAAACTATTTGCAATGATAATTTATAAAACCACGTTTTGCTATACAGACATTTGAATATTCATCAGTTACACACATGTTTATTTAATTAAAAAACATTAAGGCTGAAAATAATACTAACGACATAACTCAACATATTCAACGATCATTAACATTCGAATAGTTAATCGCCAAAAATGAATGCTGATGAAAACTATGTATTCTAAGCATGCGCCTTACTTTTGTTCCCGAACGTGCTAAGCTGCAGGCAAAATAATAGGTCGCGCATTATGTCTCGCTATATACTCCCGCGGCGCTTACTATTCAAGGTGTGACGAGACGAATATTTGTAATTCGGAATACGAAACTCGCGGGATGCGCAATTTCGCTCAGCTGGTGGTCGAGCCGCGCGGGATGCATTAACACTTTAATTACACGAATATTCGTACGGCCGGTGGCCGTATAGCCTGCTATAGACGGTATACTGAACACACACGCGGAATCTATATGTAACGTATTAAATACACAATCCCTCTGTTGCGAACGTGCCTTTCCGAGATTAGTCGCACTATATTTGTGTGCATATAGCTGAATATTCTGTGGTAATCAATTAGTGACCGCCATCGTTTGCTTCGACTTATATAGACACCCAGATGCAGCGGAAATATATGGTTTGTCATCAATCGGATGCAACGTTTATCTTGAAACTTTCCGTATACCGCGTATAGCCGACCCCTTTTAAGAAGTGTAAAATAATTTTACGTTAAAAGTCTGAGCGCGGGACCGGCTAACGAGCTACAAAGTTTAAAAGCCGTTTTCGAACGGTAGCGAGCAAAGTAAGGCAGTTAAGGCACACACTTAATAATATATGAATTTATTCACACTGCGATACTTATAACGAACTTCAGCGGTGCGAGCTTAATCAAAACTTTATTTAAAGAATTATAAATAGTCGATCGAATCAACTGAATTAACGACACAACCTCGATTTAAATACAAAGCTTCTGGTGTGCAAGCAAAAAGGCACGATATAACAAAGAATGATTTCAATCGCAATCGAATCAAACCAGAAACACGCTGGAGTTGAAATTTTCGAAAAAAAAAAACCCTGCAGAAATTCAAAAACGAAAGCAACGCTCTGATGCATCGCTTCATTCAGGGCATTATTTGAAATTTCCCATTGTTTCGCTGCTTATCGAAAGGGAATCATTTTGAGATTGGATTGCCCTTAATTCTGCGAATGTTTTGCCGCACTTCCTCGCCGCGTTGAGAAGCTTCTGCAACCCTGCCGTGCTTGCGCATCCATCGGGCTAGAATATATATTCGTTGTTTTATGCAAGAGGAGATGGGTAAGAGGGGACTTTACGATTATTAGCACACTGTAAACTCGTATATACCAACAACAACTGACGATGGGGAATTGCATCGATGTTTGTGTATGTGTGTTGCGCGTATTCGCCAATCTGACAGTTGTATATACGGCTAATTACGAAATCGATTATATTGTTGATCAGTACCAAATACTCTGTTTAATGGCCTTTTCAAATTTAATATATCGCTTAATATACTGCGGTCGGTGCACTGTCTGTGTATATAACAAACAAATGTAGCTTCCGGAGTTGGATAAACAATTGCGACTTACGAGTGAATAGTTAATTAAGTTTTATAAGAAACTAAGTTTTTAGAGTGGCTGTTGGAGTTGCAGCAGTCGCAACTAAGCAGTCGATACGGATCTACGAATTTCAGCGACGAAATCTTTTTATACTTCATTCAATGATGCAGTTATCACTTTTGCGCGATAGAATTAATTTTATGTGAAAGTTTTTTATTAGCGATTCGAATCCCTTTATTCGCAACGGAATTCGCATATAAAACGAGATTGAATTTTATTTGATCGACACTTTGACTAGGACAAAAAAGAAATGTTGAGGGTTATAGCAGATGCATTAGCGTATTCTCATCTCGTCTCATTCTCTCTTTCTTTTTTCTCTTTTTCTTATACTCGCCCTCTTCGCGTTTCACGGACTAATCAATTGGCAGCTACTTCTGCCATTACCGAGACGCCGGCGCATGTTCGATTTTTCAATGGGAGAGCCGAGGCGCCGGCGTTTCCTTTCTCTCTCTTCTCTTTCCCTTACCCGTTTTCTTTCCCCGCATACTCTAGTATATACTTTTTTCTCGCTCCTTCCCTCGGACACGAGAAGATTAATCGAAGTTCCAAGTTTTAAAAGCTGGTTGCACCACTCCCACCTCGTGTAAGGAATGCGCTGGGTGGATTCAATTGAGCGATTGGACATTAATAGAATTGGTTAATGTCTAGAGTTGTTTTCATTAATACCTTAAATGATGATGAATTGTATTTTTGTTTCAATTTAAAATGTAGTCGATACTTGGTAGCTCAATGACAGATGATTTAAGAAATTCTCATCGTATGTAAAAATGGTAGTGAAATTTTTGTAAATTAGTTATATTATAAAGCTTTATAGCAGAGATTATATTTTTGCGAAAAATGATTCTCTACTTGGATTTTTGGTGAAAATTTCGTATTTATATTCAATTCAAGTAGAAACTGACTCGTTACCTAATTATTACACTGTGAAAAGAGCTGCTTATTTATTACTTGACAAAGAGTTTTTTTTAACTGAATCTAGAGGAAACGAGAATTTTTTTATTTGAAGTCAAATTAGAGGTTATGACTTCAGATTCGCTATTTGTACCGATTCAATATAATCACTTTTATATGTTTCAAAAATCTGTGCAAGTTTAAATTGGTTTCTAGATTTTAGCATCCATTCGTAACGCAGAAAAAAAAAGTACTGGGAATTTAAATTCCACTATCTGACTCAATAGAATACAATAGAGCTTTTAAAACACCTCGAATTTTAAAGCTTGGGAAAATCGGATTACAAGCGCATAGAATAAAATAAAAGGATTTTCATAGCATGGGTATGCTATGTGTATGGGTATGTAATGACCGACCATAGTTGACCATTTTCTTTGCAATTTTTAATTAATAATAAATTAATTTAATTTAAATACATAAAAACTTAATAAAGTTATATCCTTTGTGTCTACAACTATTTCACCCAAGTTAAATAATAAATGAAAAAGTATTCGATTACTCGAATCTCTGATTGAGAAGTAGCGCTTTTACCCTATCTATTTTTGAAATAAAAAACAAGACTTTTATAAACAAGTTTGAAAAAATATGTTTTACTCGTACCGTGAATGTAATCTATCGTGAAAATTAAATCAAAATCACATCGTGTCTTTTTATAACCGCTTTTAATCAACACTTTCGATGTCCTTGCACGATACTCTCTCTACCCTTTCGGATGAAAAAAAAATTTCATATAGAAATCCTGTTGACTACAGCGTGGAAATTCATATTTTTTACAAGCTCAAAATTCAGACACGAATTCGAACTCTGAAATTAGTCTCTCCGCAAACATAAAACAATTAACAGACGTCCCATTCACTCGACTAATTGAACTTTATAGTCTTCGAGTGCAGATCCTCCAATGCAATTTATATCGAAACTATTTTAGAACGCGAAATCGTCCCAAAAAAGTGGGCACGATAAAAAAAAAAGCTAAAATAAAAGCGACGAAGGAAACTAACAAAATCTGGTTCCAGATCAATAGATAAAGCGGTGGGCTATAGTCGGAAGGTCGCGTCCTTTGTGGACGTGATTTAATCCTACCAGCAGGGCCTTCCTACCTACAAAGCCGCCCCGACGTACGCGCGCGAGCTCTGCCTATTTTAATGGATTCCCATAAACGTCACATAAAAGCCTAGCAATATATACATGTCGACTCGGTTGGGTATGTGTACGTATGTGAGGAGAACGCGCGTCATCACAACTCGAGAATCGTCCGGACGAAAACGTACGCGAACGAGCGTCAGAAATTGCGCCCCATCACTTTGCTGCGTTCGAGTGCTCAGCGATAAGGGAAAAGCGTTCGAGAGATATTAGCAGGAGAGTATTTGTGCGTCTATGTGTGTGTATGTGTGTGTGTGTGTATGTGTATGTTTGTATGGAAAAAACAGTGGAGATTTTAATTGAGTTAGATGGTCAGAGCGGAGATTCGTTGGGAGAAGGTCGTATTGAACCTTGGAACTTGCTGATCGATTTGGGTGTTTCGCAAACTTTGGTATTTTCTAATCGATGGGTTGCTATGGCGACTCTTCCTTATATAGGGGAATGCGAAATGCGAGCCCAAGATTTCTGTCCTATTGACACATGGGCTTCTCTCTGCGTTTAAAATGATTATGTGTTATAAATATATCTTTTGAGCAAAGTTGCTAGGTTTCCCTTCGCCGAAAGCAAATCAATTTTCGAGTGCTTCCAGTGAGATGTGATTCCTTTTTTGATAACTTAATGTGTTTTTATCTGGCACAATATCAAATGTGCATGTGCAGATATTGCAATTAGTGTACCTTTGTTGTTCAGTTTTTGCTTTTTCAGACTGCTTCGTGTATTGGCTTTATGCACTTTTAGCTCGTGACGGGTATTGAAAGTATTTAGAAATACACGAAGCCTATATATATGCACTTTGATTCTATATCCTAGAGGTTTATTTAGTTTGGATATGTCATATATTGAACACTACGCTGTTAGTTCGTAAATCATTTAAACGGATTATTGATTAATATTTTTCTAAAACATTCAAGTTGTAATCTTTATTTCCGAATCTACTGAGCTTTTATTTAGCTCATACTATATTTTTGTAGACGTAGGATTTGAGGCGCGAGTGAAGTGGCGCTATAAATATAATATGCTGTAGTTTTTGTAGATAAAACAATGGAGAAAGGAGAAAGCTTTCCGTTCGTGGTTAACTTCTACTTTTTCAAAATCCTTTTCCAAGGACAAGTGTACATATAAACAGTTCTGAAAAACAACTCCAGTGTAACTTTTTAAATGAAAAAAACATTATTTATAATATTTATTTAATTCATGCATTTATTTAATTGTTATTTATACATCGTGGCAACTGAATAACTTTTTCATTATCAACCCTAGATTTTATCATTTTCATATTCTTCTATCTTGTCGTTTGATCCATCTTGATTACGTACATATCCCAAATCTTTAGTATCCTTTTCGTAATAACTTTTCCTTCAGTGTTTATGACTTATTTCTCGCAGTACTATGCGGCAAAATATTTTCGTAAATTATACGACGTATTTCAACATATTTACAAATCCGCGCTAAAAAAAATTAATGAATTTTCGTCAAGAAATGCCTCCGCACTTAGTAAGCTCATTTCGATTAAAATATATATAATAAATATAAAGTATACAGTAGGGGGGGGGGGGTATTACAGTGGACTAAAATTACGCTCTTCATTTAAATTGCAAATGGAACTTAAAGGAATAATACGATGGAATGACCTATTTATAAGCTAGTTTTATGCAGATATACGCTAACGCTACTCAAAGACTTTTAGCCGGGGATAAAAACAGGCTTTTTGTAAAAAATTCAACTCCCTCATCCCCTCTTCGGCGAAGGGCTATCCACTGTTATACACTTTGTTTTAAAAATCCCCACGACGGCTGCACGTAGAGGGTCGTTTATGCACAACGCCTCGTTAATTACGTCGCTCGACTATCAAAAGATTAAATTTCTAAGTCGCGAGAACGACAATGAAGGCGCTCTAACATTAATCAAACCGAGATACGTTGTCTAAAGAGCTCTTACAACGCAAGAGGTCGTAAAAGGGGTTGGTGCGATACGTCCTATGTATACTGATTTTCTGCGAAACGAATGAATTCCAGTCGTGGCTTTCTATAATTGAGTCGTGGATGGAAAATGCGCGCGACTCTTAGCGGAGCTTTCCATCTCGCAGCTATACGCCCCCGCGACACGCGTCATTGTCGAAAGCTCGTAGGCGTGTGCGACGAGGACAGGAATGGTAAGATCGGAGTCCAAGACATATTCTTTTACGCATGCTTTACGAGGATCCGGGGGTGTGAACAAAAAAATTATAGGGAAAAGAAAGCTGTATGGGCCGAGAAGAAGCGAAGAGAAGGTCTCGAGAATATTGTTTTCTTCTTTGTTTGGTGGTATAGGAGAGAGAGAGAGAGAGAGACGACTATATTGGAGGCGGTTAATAAGATCGAATCAAAAGGCAATAAAGTCAATCAGTGATTCTCCAGGGCTCGTCTCTGTCTCTCTATACGTACAGGCCGAAGGATCGATGCCCATGCGAAAGTTGTGCCTATATACGTGGGGAAAGTGAGTGAGAGAGAGAGAGAGAGAGAGATGCTGCGCGCGTGCGAGTCCAGAGAAGCTCGGAGTCCACGCAGCCGTAATATAGCCTACCCTTAATTAACTTCTCTCATAGTGTCTGCCTGCTCTCAAAGCGTTACTATCGTCTAAGCGCGCGCTACTTTATGCCTCTCTTCAGCTTCTAGTGCGAGCGAGTAATGTGCAGCGCGCAGTGCAGTCGTCGTGTTTTGCATCCGGTGCAGCTGCGCGAAACAATCGTCTGCTCGTGATTCCGAGTAGCTATCATCGATTGGTGAATATATGTAGTTGTGAGCGATGTTTTATTGTTGTAGCGGAGCAACTTTATTTGGAAAATTGTCCAAGGAGTTTTCTTTGTCGTTTCGTACGTTCTATGCTGTGATTTTTTTAAATTACATAACTAATACTACATTATTATGTTACAATATTTAATTAAACTTAATTAAAATATAAAATACTGCATAATAAATAACAATTGATCCATAGTATATACTTTTGAAAATGTACAATAAATATTTTTATTAATTTTATATTCAAACTTATAAAAATTCATATTTCAAAATCTAGTGCAAGATTTTCAGCATAGAAATAAAATTTTACTAAATGTTACATTGTTATTCGACGTGCGAAAAGCAATTAAAATTTCCACGTATTTGTATAGTTTCCTAGTGAAATCTCATATTTTTCATGAAACCTATCAGTAACATTAATTTTAATAACGCAGTACGTCACGCGAACACTGTACAGAAGTACGGCCGCACACAAGTACGCACTGTTTCCGAGAAAATTCAAATATTGCGAACGCAGCTAATGCAGAATTGATAAAATCCCCAAGGATTAACAAACCCTTGAATCGCCTCAGGCGCGCAATATCTTATCGCGGCAGCATCATCGAAAAATTTCATGAAATCTGTGGAGTAAAAAAAATTTCATTTTCCGCGCGAGCGAACACTTAATCCTTCGGGTCGAAGGAGTAAAAAAAGGAAAGAGAGAGAGAGAGAGAGAGAGAGAGAGGGAGAGAGTATAGAAGGATAACAGGGGGAGAGAGAGTCTTCTGATCCAACGATCTCTATCGCCGTTTTACGAGACCGCCCTCGTACGTGTTCGTTCAACTCCAGCGTAAACTTAGCCAGCAACTAGAGAAAGAGAGAGAGAGAGAGAAACTATGTGCTCTCGCGGCAACTGTACTCCTTCGGAATAATAATTCGAGAGCTATAAAAAAACGAAAGACGAAGGCAGCTCCGCTCCAGTGACACTCCCACACACACTCGCACGCACATCGGATCTATTCCTTCTGTCTCCTTATGCCGTTCCAAGTGGACCGTGAGAGAGACAGAGAGAGAGAAAGCGCACCCTCGACGAATCTTTTGTTCCGCCTTATCATTCCATTCACGCGTGTGCCTCTTTAACGTTTTTATTATTTTCTCTCTCTATCTCTTCCGTACTCGGCGTCTCACTCGCGCGGAAAGGTGCTTTTGATGTTTCCTTTTAATTAGATGGACTTTAATAATGCGAATAAAAGCGGCCCTTTGTGCCTTTTCCTCTGTTTCCCTTTCAAGTTAGTGCAATAACGCAGACAATGCGATCCCTTTACATGCTTTAAAGACTTTGCAAGGTACTCGGGAAAAGGTTAACATTCAATTCGTCTTTTATTATACGTCGTGTATACGAAATGCGAGTGAATTGTTCGAGAATTGAATTCACGTGTAATATCTTTATGACTTCCTTCTGCTCGACTTATAACACGTATATCAATTTTATCGCGCCGTGGGGCTGCTTATTAAGAAATATATAGATATATGAATTCAAGAGCGTTTCCAATTCCAATCAAAAAGCCAGACGCGATCCTTCAATTTTTCAAATTTGAATATTCAAATTGCTTATGTACAGAGGTAGTACAGATATGGAGAAAGCGAGTATGCAGTAGCGCAAGCTTTAGGTAACTCCCGCACTTACGCGGTGAATTTTGAAAATAGAATTCGCGCGAGCTCGCTCCAGACGTCGGCAAGGATGCAGCTCTCTCCCTCGGCGAGAGTGGCCTATAGAGGAAGCTATTCGGAAAATTTGAAACATCAAGCGCAGTAGCAAGCTGTAAAGGGTCGGGATAGGTCGACCGGGGTCTTAAATTTCGATACGTACACCTAACCGTGTATTATATATATATGCTGCTAGCGGAGCTATTCGCACGTAACTGTATACACGTGAAACCGAGAACAAGCGTCGCTCTGCGGAGAAAGAGGAGCAGAGAGTGAATGAGAATTGGAGACGCGCACCAGAGAGAGAGGAAGAGAGAGAGATCCGAACAGTGCGGGTGCATTTACAAGGTGTTTCTCGCTCCGCATTTCAATTGAGGTGGAAGTTAGAGCTCGGGGGATGCTGCTGTTGCTACTGCTGGCCTTATTCTCGTGGTTCGCCGTCCGGTAGCTCAGCCCCTCTCTCTCTCTCTCTCTCTCTCTCGGCGTTTATGAGGGACAGTTCTGGAAGCGGGCTTACATCGGCGAGAGGACCGCGGAATTGCGGCGATACGCAACATCGTTACATCCGACGAGCGGCATTCCGTAGGGACGACTATATATATGCGCATGAGAGCGGTGAGAGTAGAGCCCCCCCCCCCTCTTTCTCTCTCTCTCGCTCTTCTATATATGCGTGTTACTGTGTTGCACGACTACGCGTAATACACGTTATTACCCATATATATATATATATATATATGTGTGTAGTAGTGGCCGATGTACACGTGTATAGTGCAGTGTACGTGTGATTTCGAGGTCTCGATGCGTGGGTTGCCTGGAATGTTCTGATTAACCTGCGTTATTGAACTCCCTATTCTGCATTTCCATCTACCGCGGCGAGCCATCGCCAACATACGTACATATGCGATGTTGACTTTCATAGTGCTTTTCTCTAGTGAATCGAACGCTCGTTTTGCGACAGCCGATGCGCAGTCTTTGGATTCAACGAGAATTCGGAATGTGTTTCAAGGAAATGGCGGAAAAGAAAATAGATAGGAAGATATTTAAATGGAAAAATATTTAAGGAAGTAGGTATTATATATATATATATGTGTGTGTGTGTGTGTATGCGTCGATGCAAATTTGAGAGATCGATAAAGTTCTTTATGAATTCAGATGAATCGAAACAATTTCATGACGCTTCCAATGTATTGAAATATGTACAAGTATTGACAATGTATATTTGGAAAATGTGGCAAAGTTATTTTGAGCTTCAGGTTCACTAGTTGATTTAGTTTTACCTCTTCTCCGAAGAAAACATCTGCATTATAATGTTGCCAAGGATACGCAAAGGTTCAATTAACTCGAAAATAAAGATTTGACATAGTTGTATCCAAAAAATCGTATAAAGGGTTTTCAAGGTCGCTGATTACAAATCCAGTGTCAGATTTTGACAACTCAAGATGTCGAATCCAAAATGACTGATCGAGTTTATAAAAGTACCTCTAATCGTGGTGAAAATTGATATGCAACGGTATTTGGAGTCCCTGATTGGATATCTGTTGACAGGTTTTTGAAATTCGTAATCAGCGTCTCTGAAAAGCACTGTATATGAATTTTTAGGACGATTAACGTATTATATATATTTCTGAGTTCCGTCCGTCGTATTAGATCCATCATATAGAATTTTGAGAATTCGATACCAGATTCGTAATTAGCTATCCCAAATATCTGTGTATACCAAACTCTACATAGATATAACAGAAAATTTTGTGTCTTCGTAAGCATTTTCGAATGACTCCAGCAGGCAAAAATAAAAAGTCCGGCAGTAGCTGACCGCGAGGTTCGCGACCGATCCGAGCAAAGCAACGGACAAAAAGAGCTTAACCATCGCGCGAGCGAGAACGACGACAGGGATGAAGGAATGAAATCGGTATTACGTGGTCCGCAAGACAAACCGCGAGCGGCGGCAGCGGCCATCCATCCCTCAGTGTCGGTAACGCCCTGTGCACGCACCAGTCGTCCTTCTTACATTTCGCCGCCTCCGCTATGTGAGCTCTTACTCCCCCTCCTCGCAGTAGATCCATCTTTGTTCGCTTAATGCGCTCGAGGTATAAGGCTATTACTCGGCAGGTAAAAGGCAGCGGCGATCACGATCAACTTTTTCGGTTCGATGTCTAGAGCTTTACTTTCTTGTCTGCTTCTCTTTTGTCTCGATTTTTCCTTGTCACTTATTGCTCCTTGCTGTTATACTGGCTTTATCAAGAGAAACGATTGGTTGGCAAATGGGTGAGAAATCGGGACTGATTATTGTTTTATGAACTGGTGTTAGTAAATCGGTAGGATGTCGGACGAGAATAATAGAAACAAAAAATGAGTAACTGATAATTGATAAGATATTGTGTTTTCTTTTATTTTAACTTTAATTTTATAAAATCACTACGACTTTAATAATATACGCGAACTATCAAGTCATTATATGCTGAGATTATTATTCTTGAATCCTTATCTACTATTTATCTACCACTTTTAGTAGGAGCTCCCTTTGAACGTATGTACCACATTGAAGCGTGTCGACGAAGACAGGTCTGTCTGACATTATTCTGATGGGCCTAACAGATTGCAGCGAGGGAAAATATATTAGATATAATATAACTTTGTAGCCCGCATAATCAACAACTTTATAACTATGTAGAGTTTAAAATACCCATTGAACAAAGAATTTCTAATTTGTTTCAATTTTGTTATCAACTTTCCAGGTCCAGCTTCATATCTAATTTCAGAACTGAAATTTAATTCACGGATCTTCGCAAGAATCCTCACAAATCGCAAGTATACATTTAACGGAATGTAATTTTCGTGAAATCGCATTGATCATGCTCCGATCACGCTTCCCGGGGCTGATTTCCGTCAAAACATTTTCGAATCCAAGCAGATCAACTTGTAGTGTTTCTCTTCAATTAGACCGAGATTACTTTTATGGGTTTACAAAGTGCTGTTACAAGGAATAGAAGGATCAAAGTGTACTGTAAGATCTAGTAACAGATAGTATTACAAAGTTCAAATTTCATAAAAAATATATTTGTAATATTAGTTATGTGATTTTAAATGTTTGACATATTTGTTTATAAAACTTTTGTTATGTGAATCATAGAAAGTTAAGTTTTTAATTTCTATTCTCATAATGAAACAAATTTTGACCATTTCAGGTGCCATTATAACCATTCTTAAATACATAACCTTTTTCAAAAGCATACTATATTTTAATTAAAAATTTCTCAGAAGTCATAACTTGTTGGTAACCAAAATACCAAAGATAATTTAGATAAATAGAATTTTGCAGGAATCCCAGAGTATAAGCAAATAGTTTTTCATCAAATATCTTCTAACGTTCACAGTCTTAATTTTAAGCTCTATTTCAAATTTAAAGTTGCAACGATTACAAAATTCTGCTTAAAGCAAGCGACTAAACTCTGATTTAAGGCAGACTCAACTTTCGAAGCGGATCTAGCATCACAGCAACAACTTTCTTCATCTTAATGACGCATTTAACGAAGCACAGTCACAGCAGCAGCAACGGTTTGTATTACAATTAAAGTAATCACGAAACCAGTCGATTTTACGTTATGAAAATTGTTATTACCGCAAAGTATAAAGTATTTCCATTTCATGCCTTTGCGCAATAATTGTTCTAGCAACTATTTTCATTAAAAGAGTTTTCAAACAGACTTTTGCTTAGTCTGATGCTCTTTTCTCATACAGCCCGTTCGCATCCCAGTCCATTTCTCTTGCTCTCCATCTCTCTCAGTCCCTCGCGGCGTTTCATTCGGTTCTTCGTGTCCCTTTCAATTACACTCGCGAGAACGTTAACCTCTTGCGATTGCGGACCTTAAAAGAGCCCCGAAATTCGCTCTAACGACGGTTTCCTCCTAATAACTGTTTGTCCGCCCGGAGTATCCGGTCCTTCGTGCATCATTAAGCTTTTTGCTCCATTAAAACGAAGTAACGCTCAAATGGATTGACCGTACTTTTCTGCCTTTCGATGCTGCCACTAAAAACATCGATTTAAAAACACTCCCGCCGGGTAAATAAAAGTGTTGAATGTTTTCAATATATTCTTATAAGGAGAATCCTCCTGACATTATTTCATTTGTAGATCGTCCAATGAAGAAAAAGCAGCGACAGCAGCAATATGGCTAAATTAAATGGGAACGGGCTCTGGAAGAAGCGGTGATCTGCATGTGCATGCGCGGCGAAACAGCAGTGCAATAGGCGGAAGAAAACAAACACTGGTTAACGAGGCGCATCAAGGCAGATTGAAGAGATTTCCTGCTGCACTCTGCCGAGGCAAGTCTCTCTCTTTCTCCATATATATATCGAGAGAGAGAGAGAGAGAGCGAGAGAGAATCGTATATATATATATATATCTCCGCTCGATGTGCCCTTTCGGCCGTGCCAGGGCCAAGAGGTTAATTTATCGAATTAAGCCTCGCACAATTGTATTAGGAGTCCGGTCGCCAAGACTTTTCGACTGACCTTTTGCATACGCCTTTTACCGACTCTTTCTTACATCCTACTTAACGCCGCTAGTATCGAATTTTTAAGCTTTATTTCATTAAATGTTTATTGGCTATATTTCAGTATAAATCTGTATTACGATCGAAACATATATCTTGCTTATATAGGAAAATGATGCACTCTATTCTATGCTTCTATGTATGCATATATATTTTCACATTGAAATAAAAGATTACTTAAAATTATATTTGTCTGTTTTACAAACTAGATGATATTTCCGATAATTATATTTTAAAATGTGCAAGTCTCTATTATATTGACAAATCTCTAATCTGCAATACAAATATATGTTCATAAATTGAGCAACAACTGTAACAGTTCAACTAATGTAAAAGATAATTTGTTTTCTTATTTATTTATTTATTTATCCAGAATAATACATTACATTACATTCATAGACGCAATACATACATTACATTACTATAAAGTAACCCTGCAGAGGAAAATTATATTTCCTGTTTGCAGGTCTGGAGAGATACATATAAAGATACATTTAAAAATCACTTGATATTAAGAATGTATTAAGTTAAAAATAACTAAATATATTCGCAAGTGATTCTGTGAAAATTAAATAAATCCTGTGATAATATCTTTATCGAAACTATAAAGTACAGTATAAACGATGATATTACATAAATTTAGCAGATGCAACGTTTTTTAATTAAAAACAATATGGAGAATCCAAAGGAAATTAGACGTTGATATGGTGTTCAAACTTATTTTACAACAGATTCTCAAATACCTTATATAATTACCATAGTTTCCCTGTCACTGGTGGAGTTAATTAAGGAAGTTGGAAAAGTCGAATATGGGAGGAGGGTTGTGGAGCGAGAGGGAGAGAGAGAGAGAGAGAGTAGCGGTGTTTCGTTGCTCCAGATTGACAGGATTGCGATCGTTAAAGCGTGTTCCAGGAGAGTTCTTAACGCTGTTAAATCTACCATCGTGCCGAGGGAAACAAAGGAGAAGGGAGGAGGGAGGAGGTGAAGGAGGAGAACGCGTACATTTCGCTTTCGCAGCCTGCCGTCTCCCCAACGCGAGCGCGCGATACTCTGCGAGTGACGATGATTTATGAGCGAGCGAGCGATATTTTACCAAAAAATGAGCGAGCAAAATTAAATGAAACCTATCTATTCTTCTCTGCTTATGTATACCAGGAAGCGTCGAGAGAATAACCAAGGTAGCACATAAAGGATAATTCTATCGTGTCCATTAAAATAAACGATTACGAGTCGTTACGAGATGTGGAAAATTGGCGTGGATGTACGAGATCGAGAAAATAGAAATGTGGAAGGGCAGAAAGTGTGTAATAGGCAACGACGCGGAAGATGAAAGTTTCGGAGGCTTCGAAGACTCTCTGGCGCAGTAGGCCACTCGACCTCACGGGAACACAACAAGCAGGAGGAGATAGTGGCAAGAGAGAGAGAGAGAGAGAGAAAGAGAGAGAGAGAGAGAGTCGAGTCTAATAAGTATCGACGTTAACGATCGGCTGGCGCTTGGCTTGCCTGTGATACAGGCAGAATAATGCCGATTGGATTGACTGATTCAAACTCTGGGAGCCTATTCATCTCTCGCGGTTGGAGAGCTGCAGCGCAGTCCCTGAGCATCGTTATAGATTGCAGTCCAACAACTTAGAGTACCTCCTCGGTGTACTCGTATCATTAGCAACATCTGAAGACGTGCATACATGGGGAATGATGAGACAGGTGCAATTAATTGATTTTATGACTTTTGAAAAAAAAAAAAACAGGCGGTGACAGGTCCTTCTACGTGTAATCAACTGTTTATCTAGTAAAGGTTAGTTTAGTGAAAGATTAGTTATTTTACAAATTATTATAGAAAACATTAAGTTCATCTAATTAAAGCTGATTGGGACATGTAGAAAAAATGTTAATGAATCAATATAAAAAATGTTATTATTATAATGGTATATTAGATATATTACACAGACCGTACTAATCAGTAGTGTAAGACCTTGGTTGTAAACTGACTGCTTTGACTCACGCACGAGTATACAATTATCATGAGCGTCGCGTTTGAGTGACGTTTCACAAACTTAGAATCAAACCATAAATAATGATAAATGATTTTTAATCTTGTGTATATATATCTGAAATATTTGTCAATAAAAAATCGTTTAGAGGGATAGAAGAGATTTACTATTTTTTTTATAATTATAATACTCGAGTTACCTTTCTTAAAGCCACAGGTCGTTCTATTATCATATTTACACTAAGATTTCTTTTTCTTTTTTTATTTAACTAAAACTTGTTTGATAGCAGGAAAGGTTTGAATTCTACTGAAATTCAGCACATAATATTACCCTATATTTTGTCAATTTAGATACTATGAAGTATGCTCATTTATTAAAGAAACTAGGTAACTGTCAAGATAAACCAACAAGTATATTTAATGAACATAAATATTTACATGAAAGATAATACTAACATATTCTATTTGAGATATACACAAGAAAAAATGGTCATCTAAGACAGTCATTCCACAAAAATATTGAATACAGTTCTAAAGTATTAGAACATTCTGTGGATTGGCTACAAAAACCATTTACAAAATGAAAATTATTAATTTGAATATCTGGACTATTTTGCTTGTTGAAATTTTTTCTTACGTACATAGCTATAAAATACTAGGAATATTTACTGTGCCTATTGAAGAGCATTTTCTTACTTCCAATGCAATTTTGAATGGTTTGGTGCAACGTGGACACGAAGTTAACGTTATATCAGTTTCTTCTCAAAGCAAGTTTCAAAATTATACGACTATTGTGGACCTATCCGATGATGTACCATACAAAGTGCATAATTTAGATATAAAACGCATCATGGAAATTCGTGATAAGGGCGTGGATAGTTTTATTTGGGATTTTGGAAATGACATTTGTGACCTGTTAGATACTAAAAAGATGAGGGATTTTATAAGCGACATTGGCAGAATGCATTATGATCTGGTTCTTGTAGAGGTATTTATATTGATTTTTTAACATAAAGATTAATCATATATATTTTAATCCCTTCATACATAAATATAATATAAATATAATGTGTAAGTAAATTTGGTTTTAGGTATTGTCTGCTAATTGTTTTATGGGGTTTGGTCATTTACTGAAAGTTCCAGTAATTGCACTATCAATAATGTTGGAAGTACCATGGATTCATGATTATACTGTAAATTCTAACAGATTAACTGTATTTCCAATTTATTTTAATGATTGGATCGGAAAAATGAATTTCTGGGGTCGGGTGAAAAATGTAATATTAAACTATTATTACATAATGAAATTCAATTTGTATACGAAAGACATCCAAACTAATTTAATGAGAAAGTATTTAAGTGCTGATATGCCAAATATTAGAGAAATTGAAAAGAATATAAGTATGGTTATAGTAAACGATCATCATGTTTTACATGGTCTAAGAGCAGTTACACCCGCAGTTATTCACGTCGGAGGAATACATTTACATGAATTAAAATCAACAAAATTAACAACGGTAATTTTTTAATTTAAAATAGTATGCTTCATTTAGAAACTAATTCTATTATTATGAATATTTACAATTTAGTTTATAAATACGTATTAATAATTTTAAAATGTTTAAATAATTTTGAATACTACGAATAAAAGAGATTTCTTTGGTTTTCAAGTTAATTTAGAATTTAAATATTTAAATATTCGAATCATCAAAATTACCTAATTATTAATTTGGAATTTAACCAATAACATCTTGTAAATCGTATGGAAATACCCAAAAATAAATGTTTTCTTTTCTGCCTCATTAGTGATTTAAATGCCAAAAAATGCATAAGGTTCACAAATGATGTTATGTTATGTTTATAAGACCCAAACGTATGTTTTTCATAACTGCAGAAACTACAAAGATGGATGGATGAAAGCGTTGATGGAGTCGTTTTATTTTCATTTGGAATGACTTGTCGTATAGAAACGATTCCAAAAGAAATTATGACCGTCATTTTTAAATCCTTTTCTAGATTATCACCAATAAGATTTTTAATAAAAGTTAACAACGAAAATGAAATACCAGTTCCTTCTCCATCAAATGTTTTACTGTCCAGGGAGATTCTACATGCAGCTGTTCTAAGTATACTATAAAATGCCTTATACTACAAGCTCAAATATGTAATCATGAATAATTACAAAGTCAAAATTTCTTTGATGTTATTAGGACATAACAACACACTTGCTTTCATAAATCATGGAGGTTATTTAGAAATACAAGAAGCCATATATTATTACATCCCAATAATAGGAATACCTTTTATATTGGATCAGCCACGAAATGTTGCAGAAATGGTAGAAAGAAATATGGCTGTCCAGCTAAAATTTGAAGATATAACGGAAAATTCATTAAATCAAGCATTAAATATGGTACTAAACAACCCGATATACAGGTACGATATCCTATTATATTTTGCATATTTTTATAAGTAACGTATAAATTTATTAATTTGGAAAAAACCAGGTTTCGTAAGGCAAATATAGTTTGTTCCAAAGACTAATAACAATTTTTATATTTAGACAAAGTATAAAACGGCACTCAACACTTTTGCGATTGAATTTAATGGATCCTTTGAGAAAAACAATATATTGGATAGAGTATGTTCTTAGACATGGACCAACAATTTTAAGATCACCAGGACTTCACTATCCTTGGTGGCAAATTGCTTTACTCGATATATACGCTCTTCTAAGCTTATGTGCAATCACCATTGCTTTAATAACTTTCTCAATTATGATGCTAATTTATAAAGAATATCATATTTTTAATCTTTCGCATTTCCAAAATAGAATCGTAAAAGCTAAAAAAAAACAAGTCTGATATATTTTTTTGGTAAATTTTAAAAATCATTTAATATAAGTAAATTTTATTTTCTACATTTTTAGTAATTTATAATGTACTATTTATTAGAATTGTTTTAGTTTCGACTTGTTAAATTTAACATGTGATTATCATTAAAAACTACCAACGATCAATTGTATTAATATTTTACTTAATCGATTTGTCTCTATCATGGAGCAGATTAAACTGCCTCAATATCTTTTCTGTTATAATATAAAATAAAAATCTTTTACGCAATATCCATTTATTCAGAAAATTATTCTTTAAAACAATTGATGCTAACGCGATGTACCTACTAAGCAACTTGCAAATGAACAGAAATAATGATGTTTGACCACAAAGTAAATAAGTTGCTTCGAACAACGAAAAAAGTGAACCGAGATAAAAGTCAGTAGCAGCAGCGTGACAATTCGCGAGTGAATACGTCCTTTAGCTGTTGGCGAGTGGCACACTCGAGACGCAGGTAGCGCAGAGCTGGAAATATACTTGCGACAGTCGTCATGGAAACAACACGAGCTAGTCATAGTCCCGTTTCCCATCGGGGAGGGCTTAAACACTTTCGTTATGAGTGTGCGTCAAGGGAGTGTGCAGGAAAAATAAGCCAAGTGAAAACTTTAGCTCGGAGATTTATAATCTATCTTTGGACTTACGGTCATCCTAAAATTTAGGATATATGTATGTTATTGCACATGAGTTAACGTTAAGGGTCTTGTGTGACGTTAAGTTTGACTATAGTCATGTGTAGCAAAGCTCATATTATTTTGAATTATGTATAACTTATATAAATAAATGAAAGAACATTATACGGAAAAAGCCCCTTTACATATTAATAGATAATATAATAGCGATATAATTTAAGACTTAAAAACTAAGAGAAAGGGATTTCAAAGAATATTTGAAAGCCGAAATTTAAACGATTACTTATATATTATTAATTACTTATTAGTTAATTTAAATAAAGATTTACTGTATTGTCAACAGAAATGCACTTGACACGAACTAACGCAACGTTGTATTGTCTATAATTAAAGATACGGTAAAAAATCGAAAATAATAATTTATTATTCGTCAATAAATTTACAGTTCTATTACGAATGGTATTATACACGGAATGCTTATAGAAAATAAATAATGCATCATTTACTTTCTTCTCTTATATATTATTGATTTGAAAATAACGGTAAATTATAATAAATTATTAAATAATATCTAGCCAATGGTAAAAAAATAAATTAAAAAACTAAAATACGTATAGATTATTATTGTAACACATTTTAAAGACTTCATGATAACAATGTAAGTTAGACTTTTACAGTAAGTATTTCAGTCAAACATATGCGACATAAATATGTTTTAGAGACAATACTCGGAAAGCTTACACCAAAGTGAGAAAGTGTGCAGATGATATTCTTGGTGTAGGAAACTCATAAAATCGATATCATCCTGATATGTCATATGCGTATAACCCATGGGTAAAGCTTCAGGGATTTCTAAAAGCATGTGAGAAACAACCGTCGAAAGCCAATTCTCTTTTATAAGACGCAGAAGATAAAAGAGAGGCGAGAATAATTGCAGGATTGTAAGCAGATGCTGAAAAGAGGGAACTGTCAAATATCAGTTTAGCGAGTTCGAAAACTTCTTTTCATAAATACTTTATTGCCTGATATCACTTGAACATTTACATTGCATAATAAGTAAAAAAAGTTTTAAATTTTATTTGACATACGGAAGAATAAATTTCGATGCTGCCATTGATCAAATTTGAAAAATGAAAGCTGTGATGAATCACAGCACAACACATTCAGAACTAACTTTATTCAACAGTTCAGGGAAATCTGATTCCCTTTTATGATCGATTGTATTATTGTCGACCAATTTTTATAAACAACAGAAATCTAATTTCTTCAACACAAGAAGTTCAACCAAAATATCATTAATTCTATAAAGAGCACGGTCGTGAGGCGACTGTAATAGTTTTTTGCTCGTAATAATTTTGATCGATCCCAAGCGAATATTTTATTAATTTGTCAGTCACTAGATGTTTAACCTTATGTAAAAGAATTCATTTGCGACTGAAACAAAACCATAAAAATGATTTTAGATATAAGTAAAATGCCAAAATAAAGAGCATCAGAAAATTGTTTTAGTAGAAAAATTGAAATTAACGAATGCCCTCTCTGTTTCATACAAGCAAGATAAGGCACATCATGTCGATGAACGAGCGTAGATAAAAGCAAGCGATAGAAGCAACAACAACAACAGTAGCTTCGATGCTATCAAAGCTTTGGGGCTGATGCGTAAAAGTGCAGGTATATAGCAAGCGAGAGGGCGAGAACAAACGAGCGAGTGATTGAAGTCGGTCTCCGGCCGCGCGATTTACACTCTTAATTGTGTCAGGCCTCGTTAGCAGGGCACCTTGGCCATTAGAGGACCGAAACATGATTATGAATTGTTTAAGCACAGTGCAGTGTATGTGTGTGTGCGCGCGGCGGTGGCGGCGGCGCAGAAGAGGGACACACCAGGTCGTGTGACAGCAGCAACAGTTCAGCGCTTGCGAGAACGCTTCTTATTAGCTTGTTCGGCCTCAACTTTAATGGCGTCCTGAATATTGGCTGTGAAAGCTATAGAGAAAAGCCCGTGGGAGTATACGCACGCGACGGCGGCAGCGGTGACTGCAGACCTACGATCGCTTCCCTCTACACTGACCTCTACAGCGCTGATTCGATTTTTAGGCGCAACACATAATGATTAACGAGTGATGATTCGTCGAATTCGATTACCTCGCTTGATATTTTCCAGAAAATTAACCGGGGCTGCCCCCATTAACGGCACTTGACTTCAAAAGAGAGCCCTTTTCCCGTCCCTGATATATAATACAATCACTTTACCGATATACCCAGACAAAGTGGAAACCTTAAGAGTGTATTGAAAGTTTTTAAATTCGCAAAACGAATTGAATTTTTTTTTTATACAATTGAAAGTTTTAGTTGTTTCATTATTTTTGCATATTTTGCATATAAGTCACGATAGTATTGAATACAGTGATACATGGAGAGAAATATATTAGAAAAATTAATCTTTATAATACGAGATAAAAATTACTCTGCAATATGGTAATTGTAGAAGCACCATTTTCGAACAAATTTTACCCTGAAGATTAGAGTAAACATGATGAAAATATAAGGTAAAAAACCTCGCGAATGGTGACTTAAGAACACATACGAGTGATTAGACACCCCCAGTGTCTGGACAATTTCCTTGGTTGTGATTGGACACGACTAGTGCTGTCCATTCACTAGTCGTGTCCATCCACTGAGTCATTTACCTTACGTGGGAATAAAATTGAAGGTTCAGATTCAGAATTAAATTTTTGTATTCAATAAGAATTTTCATAATCAGGAATGTAAAGCAATACAGAAATGTAAATGTTAATAGAATTGAGAGCAGGTGCAAATACATTGTAAGGTTATCAGAGTCTGGAACTGCTCGAACAAAAAAAACGGCGCAAACTTCTTTACCGATATTCCCGACTTGACCTAGCGTTTCTTTACAATAAAAATATGGGGGACTTCATGATAGAACATTTATGGTTTTAAGATTTACAAGAACTTAACGGAAAATTTAAAACCGAATAAAACTTTTAATCCATACGTCACGTCGATAATTACGAATACTTAATTCTAAATATGCCTATAACATAGATGTTGTCGCGTACATGCGTACAATACGGCTTCAAAAGTGCGAAACCGAAATTAGCACTATAGCGGTCGAACAGTAGCGCCCCCACGGGGGAGGTGATAAACGGCGCTCGTGCGCCGAGTCAGACACGCGTGAGACCCGCGGGTATGCGGACGCGCTGGGCCCAGTATCGCGCTCGAGACACGTAAAAAACTGTGTGCGCATAGAGAGATAGAGAGCGGCTCGTGAGGACTGTTGTAAGTAGAATCTTAGACCCAATAAAGTACCCGTCAATGTAAGTTCACGGGGTGTTTTGATTTATTCTCCTTATCCCCGTACGCAAAAGACGTTGTCCTCCGCATGAATTTAACGACGGTTTTTGTTAAATCTTTTTTCTCGGAATACAAATAATCTACACTTTGCATTTCTCAAATACTTGCGGACTTATGGCATGTCCCTTGACTTATCCAGTGTCCCTTTTGCATAATGGGTCAAATTTGTTTTTAAATCAACTCAAGTGCTCTCACCGGCTTTCGTGGCATACACTGAATTCATCCGCATACATACCCGGGACATTCTCTCTTTTTTACAATTCAATGAACGTGTGGGAGTTCCCGCTCCAGCACTTGGGCATCTCGCGTTATTGCGTTTTATGCTGGTCATTTCATGCGTGTACGTACACACACAAGTGTGCAGTGGCTCACCTCTATGTGTATACGTATTAACAACGAATCTGAATAAACGTTCTATATACGACAGACGGCTATGTGTGTGTGAGACGCGCGCGTGTACACACACATGCGTATATACGCATACGCGCAACTGAAATGCGGCCTCTGCATTCATTGAATTGCAAACATTTGTTGCATATGAATTTGACCCTTTAATCTGCATAAGTAAAGTTTTGATTTTTTAAATACTAGCAGGGTTAACATTTTTTAAATCTGTAGATCTTCAAAAAATTATGTTGGGATTATTTATATTTTCTTTGAATACCAAGCATTTTTATTTCTTGCATTTTATGACGCAACGAAGATAGTATTATTTCTTATGATATGATAGTAAGATTAATTTATTTCGTTTTGTAGATGGATTAAAATGACATATTTATTCCGAAAAAAGAGATATTTATTTGTATCAATCTGGTTTCGATTAAATAAAGCTGCGCCAATACGGATTATAAAACTGAGGTTTACTGTTTCCAAAAGCTTCACGAAATTAAATGAGGCCTGCATCTAGGTATGATTAAAAGGTAAGAGTTTATACAAATGACCACAGAACAAATAATGAGAAAGAATGGACACGTGTACCCTGTAATTTGCGCTAATGAATGAACTCCAAATAGCAGAGGTTGGTCGATTTATTAGAATGTTTTGTCTTTTTTATTTTTAACTTATGCACTATTTTAAATATTTATATAACTTTCACGACGATGATAGTTGAGTAAATATTGAAAATCTTTATAGTTATATGTCAGAATATAAATTGACACAAAAAAAGTATATTAGAAAACAGTGAATACAAACAGTTCATTAAAATTGTAAATGCAGGCAAAATAAAAAAATTACAACATACTTTTTTATGGTTACAAGTATTCTGATGCAGTATGTAAAAATACCGTACAGATATAAAATAAGCGAAATTATAGGCATTCGAATTAATTTTTTTCCTAAATCGCAATCAAATGAGTGAAAAAGGGAAAGGCCAATAAATGTAGCACATCGCGTATTAGTGACGCACATCTTCTCGACTCCTCGATCGCATCGGAAGTTGCGTGTCTACGCAGCCGCATGTGCACATTGAGTGCGCAGAGAGTTTACCACGTAAGTCGGATTATATTATTAGCCGGTGAGCTTTGCTGTACATAGGCAAAGCCTCCCTCTCTCGGTCCCTCTCTCTGCCTCTCTGCCTCTCTCCACATTAAGTGCCGCGAAGTGAAAATTGCGGCGGGATGGGCACAAGCAATTTCCGCAAAACCGAGAGAGAAATTAACCACCGAGCATTCACGAATTCTGCACTTGATTTCACCTCGCGTTACAACAGACCTACAACCAGATGAAGTAAACGCGGCTCTTGCGTGTTTAGTTCACCCTGAGCTTTTCCTCTCTTTATCTTTTTACGTTCGTTTTGCTTTCTCTAAGGTGTCATAATCTAACATGGTATCCTTATTTAACATAGATTGTAGATTGTTTTGTGCCCATTATCTTTGCGTTGCTCGATAATGTCCACTATATAATGCATTAAGCTTGTTCATATTAACGTCAGAGTAGTTTGTAAAGACTCATTCATGTTCAATTTCAAGAGGATGTGTCAATACTAATGATGAGAAATAACGTGACGGAAAATTTTCTCAGCAAAGATCTTTGGAAATGAATTCTGTTGAAACTGATATATTCTCACTGTATACAGTCCTTTCGTTAAGCAGACTATCCGACTCTTGCCTTGTGTCGACGATATATCCATACGTAATTGATATCTAGTTTATTTTTCATTTAATTTAAAATAAATACTTTTCGATAAAAGCTATTGAGAATCAGAATGATAACGCTTGCATGATTCTCAAGGTACTATCAGTAAAGCTTTTTTTAAAACTAAATATTCGAAATAGATATCAACTATATTATCGTTGACACAGTGACGTAGCGTTTTTGATATTGCACTATTCCAGTCCCCTTCGTGGAAGAGTTTAAGTGTGCAATTTTGCTAATTGAAAAGCACCTGAGCGAAGCATCGAACACAGTTTTTTTGAGGGGATACTGCGAACGTCAAAGCAGACACTCGAGATACCAATTCTTTTGTCGGTGGCATTTCGTTGTGGAACCTTTTTTTCTGTTCATATCTATTTAAAACCAATGTTATAATTTACATTTTTGACGAAGCAAGTAAATAAAATTCAGGTGAGCGTTTCTAAAATATTATTATTCAAATAAAAATATCCATGATATAAAATCATTTTTTTTAAGAATGTACGCCTTGTGGTTTATATTGTACTTGTCTGAACAAATTTAAACATTTTGGAAAAGGGACAACAAGCTGAAATAATATTTTGGTTTAAATAATAGATTAAACCAACAAAAACTTTTAAACGTGTAATCACTGTGATAATAGTCTATTTTAAATGGTGATAGGACACGTGTGTAATTTTATAGGCACCTTGATTTGCTGTGTATTTACAGTGTAGTCATTTAAAGTTAAATATTTGACGCAGCTGTTTGAGATAGCTATTTGACACATATCTTTAGCTATATTTAGAATAACTTATTATAAATAACTATATTAATAAATAGCTTTATTTTTATATGATGCTTATATAAGTAGCATTTGCAAAAAAAGACACAATTACTAAAGCATTAAAAAATATTATCTGTTATTTTATCAAGGCTTCAGCAGTAGTATCGTGACTCTTCAAAAACAGTCGCGATCACGTGACTCAACTTGTTTGGAATTCAAGGTTCCGACTACATATAAAGAGAGAGCACAACATTACGGACAGATCTGCTGTAACGTCTGTGGTGTAAAGACCAAGTGGCGTGAAGAACTCGGAGTCCCCATCATTTCAATTACATTAAGAAGAAAAAATTTTCGGTGAATACGCAAAATACAAGACAAAAAAATGGATCGTTGGGCGGGAAAAGTTGCCGTAGTTACAGGAGCATCGTGTGGAATCGGTTTGGCGACGGTGCAAGCATTAGTTCGCGAGGGCTTGACAGTCGTCGGTCTCGCACGGAGGAAAGAAAAAATGGAGGTAAATACACGCCCTGTTTCATCTCTTTCAATTAAATTAATTGCTAGATGTCTGAAAACAGTTGGTAAATGAAACGTGAATCACACGAGCAGATAATTTATCATACAAGAACATACTCAGTAAAATGCATCGAGTCAAATTTGCGAAAGTCATGATTTTCATAAGGAAAATCTGATACTTTATTCTATTTTTATAATTTAAGTTTTAAATTATAAATTGAATGCTTGAGTAACAATAAGAGAAAAAAAGAAAAGCTAGTTTTAGAACATATAAATGCACCATTATGTTGCGATTCTTAAATATGCGTATGCAATAATATTACTTTATATAATTAGTGAGGATTTGAAATATAATTGAATATTTCCACCATTTTTTAATCAATTTTTATGTGTATTGGAATAATACAACAATATTTCCTTACATTATCTCTGCTCCAGTTATATGTAATTAAGCAAATAAAAGTGCAATCAATATTATTTAAATATGATTATATAAATATACAAATAATATTAAAATAATTTAAAAAATATTTTATGTTAACTGAATAATCTCTAGTGAAAAATCTCTGACAAGTACCTGATAAAATGCAAACATATTTTGATAATCATATAATACCTGTTCAATACCGTCACTTTAATTTGATTAAAACAATTTTAATTTAAAATACTGCCTTATGTACGTTCGAATAAACGATATAAATAAGATTTGATTCATATATTTGGAATTTAGGAAGGCATGAAAAGCGCCAAAGGTCCAGGAAAACCTTATGCCGTAAGCTGTGATATAAGCAAGGAGAAGGATGTCATTGACGCATTTGCATGGATTAAGAAGACGCTTGGAACGGTCCATATTTTAGTAAATAATGCTGGTGTCTTGAGAACGGGTTCGATAGAAGGTAATTTTCTATTTTTAATATTATAAATATATTTAGGATTGAATATAAGCCTCTTATACAAAATATGAAGTATATATACTATCTATATATATATATATATTTATTTATAGCACTCTAACTTAAAAATCGCAACTTCGTTGCTTGTTTTCGGCATCTCGTACTATAGAATACGGTATGAAACTGGTACGTAAAGGCTTTTTTACTTCACTCGTTATAGCCCTTGCCTTCGTCTCGGCCCGTAATTCTCTCGTTTCGTAAATAAAGCCTTTCCGTACCCGTTGTACAATGTACTATTATAGCACTGCGTGGCATAAATCCGCACTTATGTCACGCCTATCCGTGACCTAAGTAGTCCATTATTGCACCGTGAAGTTAGCGCCCGAGCGTAGCGAGAGCGACTGCTTATGGTACGGATAGGCGTGACATCGGATTTATGCTAGTCAGTGCTATAAAATATTGTACGATACTCGTGTCCTAAGCAGCCCTTCAAAGCCCGGCGTTTAGCGTCCTTGCAACGCCTGGGCGCTAATACACGCCGTGCCGTAAAGTGCCACTTAGGCCACTAGTATCGTAATATACTATTACTTATATAAATGATATAAGTGACATGATGATGTCCTATTCAAAATGTATCTTATTCACTTCTTAATAAAAAACCTAATATTCACTATTCAGTTGTATTATGTATTTTTTAGAACTACCGAATTAATTACTATTTCATTGAACATTAGATTTGAACATTGAACTTTAAAATTATAAAATCACAATTTTAATCATGTAATCTTTCTGTCGAGACACTCAATTTGCATTTTTTGCTTTATTTTTATCTGTTAAATGATTTATTAAAGGGTGTTTTTATAATTGAGTGGAATAATTAATTACTTTGTTTATTTTACATAATAATTCTAAAAAACTTTTTTCAGAAACCAGTTCAGAAGAGATGGAGTTCGTTATGAAGGTAAATGTAATGGGATTAGTATACTGCTATAAACAAGCCATAAAACTGATGAAAGAAAATGGTCAAGAAGGTCACATCATAAATGTAAACAGGTACTTATTAATTTAAAGGTTACTTTTTTTTTATTCATTTATGTACGATTACGTCTTTAACTTACATTAAATATTCGAAATTTGACAGTGTCGCTGGTCTAAAAACACCAATTGTAGATAAAATTTATTTCAACGTATATTCAGCATCCAAATTCGCAGTCAGATCAATATCTGAAGTACTTCCACAAGAATTAAACGGAGCTAAAATACGAGTTTGCGTAAGTGTTTAAATTGTTAAAGGAATAGTTACGAACTAAGTTTACTCATTATTCTTTGCTTCAACAGAATATAAGTCCCGGATTAGTAAGAACTGAAATATTTGACGCTGCAAAGATGGACAGTGCTTTTCTAGATGCTTTTCCAACACTTCGTTCAGAAGATGTTGCGGAATCTATTATTCACGTTATTAGAGCCCCAGCTCACGTCGAAATTACTGAACTAACCATCAAACCTCTTGGAGAAAAATTTTAGTAACTGAAGCACGATATCTAATGACAAATCGACGTAAGTAATATAAGTATATGTTAAAGGTCTGAAAATGACGAGGCACGAAGTAAATACATTTCTAGCAATAGTTCTTTTGTAACTCTTAATATGACAATATTGTATCGTCCGTTTGTGATTAAGAAAATGAGATTTATAAGTCGCATGAAATGTTGTAAAAAATACACTAATAAAGAATCACATTTTTCTATCATTTTCTAGTGACGATTTTCAATTATTATTATCTATTGCGACCTCACATCAAACGCACTGATCATGAACCAATCTCATTGACGCCTAATAAAACAGCTTCAATTAGAGTCGCTATGCTTATGTATGCGCCACACGTGCTTGTACTTATAGATTTGTATCTCAGTCCATTAAAGTCAAGTACGTGAAAATACATCAGCGCGGATGAGGAATGAAATATATTCTTTTCGAAGCATCGTACATCAAAATCTTGGTAAAATCAATTACGCTCTTCTTCCCGCATCCATAACTGACTCTAATAAAAGAATAAATTCTAAGTAGAAAACTGCTAGAGCCAACGTAAAGATGTATATATTTCTCTGTTACACGCACACTCTCGGTAGTTAATGAAGAAATGCCGCGTCAGACGTCGACCGACGGAAGAAGACGGCAGAAATTTGCATCAGCCTCCGTAATTGCACGATAATTTTCGTAGTCGTGCAAGGGGGGAATGGAAGCGCCGTGGCCTGTATATATATATGATTATAGCAAGCAGTAGCAGCTCATTCAACCGCAGTGCACATGAAGCGAGTCAGCGAAGGTCTGTTCGCAATGCCTCGAGGGGTCTGATGATCTGTCTTTCATTTGCGAGTTTCCATGTGTAGTACAACAGAGCTCGATGCCACTGCACATGAGACCAAGTATTGGCTGGCGATATTAATTTGAGTGTCTGACCCCTTGAACTCTCGGTCGAATCATCGACTATTCAAGGAACTTTGTATGGTGATAGACCGAAATTTGATTGAAACCAATATATAGAGATGGGTTAATGTACTTTTTTTTTGTTCTTCGTAAAAATTGGATACATTTATAAGTAATATCGCAAAGCCATGTTTACGTCGTGTCAAAGTTAATATATTTATATTATTTATGTTAATTTGTCAGTAATGCGGTAAGACAAGTTTGTACAAATTTTAATAAATTATTGATAGCATATCTTAATTAAAATTGAATTAAATCTGAACAAAATTCGATGCTTGTTGTGTAGTGAATTACTTTAAAATTTGTGTTTAAAACTCATTAACGTAGAATGAGACTTTTCTAAAATAAGCATAGTTGTCACTAATGAATGACAGCAATGATATGTACTGGGAAATAGAATTTCGAAAAGTTTTCCTTTTGACCATTTAAAGTTTGACGCATTCTTGATGCATGATTCATTTATTGTACAATATACACTATTATGTCGATCCATCATACTTAATATTTCAAGTTTTTATTAAAAGAAACATTCCTATTTACATTATAGAATAAGACGTTGAAATTTGAAATTAAACGAATTATTACCACCAAGAAGTCGGAAGTACGCAACACCGAAGCTCTGTAACGCCCTAAGAAGTCTGTAGCGGATACCTTGGGCAGGTTAACGTAGTTAATTAGTAAAGACCAACATGTTGAATTACGTGCCGCTAATTAGTACAGATAATTTACACGCTTGAAGTTCTTCGACCAACTATCTCCTTTAGTAATGAAGGATGAGGATTGCTAGGAACTAAATTACCTTAGAAAGTATGATTTTTAACTTTAATTAAGCAATTGTGTTCATGTCTTCGAGAACCATGAATCTCTTCTTCACAGGTCAGTGTGTAATAGTTAATATTTAACGTAGTTGTTTTTGAAGAATGTATTCTTCAAACTCTTATTTGCTCCGAATAATTCAGAACTATTAGGTACTTGCGTAGGTAACTATTCAAATGAACAATTCTTTTGATAATGTCATTCTGTAATTATGTAAATTACACGAAAAAATGTAAAAAAATTAAGTACTTGCGATAGAATGAATAAGAATGACAATAAAGTTTTTATAAAAAGTTTTGAGTACGCTTTACTTAAAAAACTTAAATGTTATTTTCTAGAATAAGGCCATATCTTCCGGGTCATGGATTTTGCTGAGACTAAAAGAATAATAATTTTACGCTAAAAAATGATTATATGATGCAGAATCTGAAATCATAAATTCCAGATATGGATTGTAAAATTATTTTTACTTGAATTACAAACTATCATGAAATTTCTTTGATAAAAACCGAAACGTTTCTTTACTTTTTCTGATTTTAAAGTTTTAATTAAAACTTTTTATCAACTTGTTTCAAAATAAATATTTCTCTTTCGCTATATTTTCAAACTTTTCGTGATCTCATTGACTCCATGCAACTTCTTCAAATATATTCCGAGCAATATCGTTATAAGCTTGAAAAAATTATTTGAGCTACATAAAAATTATAAAGTATGATTAAAAATGTCATTCAAATGAAATTTATATATATGTCAAGAAACTTTAGTGTATCATCAAATGACATAGGACATAATCAGATAATTGTTTTGTCGTACAAAGTTAAAAAAAATGACAAAGACATCTCCTTTCTAAAGTCTTGTTCCTCGTAATAGCACAGCTGAGAAGGGAAAATCAGCTCCATTTGAGAACTTATTCTATAGTAATTGCTGGTAGCTCCGGAGAGGCGAAAATTAAAACCTGCGACGTAAAAAGTCTCGCGTGACAGGTCGTTTAATGAAGAAAACAACAAATATGTTCCCTCCATTCATTAAAAATTTCATCCTCGAATTTTCGAAAACATCTTTTCAGTATCGATAAAATATCAAAGCTGCTAATTCATTCCAAATCTATAACGTCACCCTATTTTATAGCGCAGTATCGCAGTGGGTATATAATTAAAGGGCCAAGCGCGCATAGTTTCGGGTGAATTTTTGTCCCCGGAACCCCGGCGACTTCGTCTCCTCTCTCTAATCCGGGGCGAGTCGTGCGCCTGCACCGGAAGACGAGGAGGACAAGAAGCCCGTGCAGGCACGGTCCGTATAGTCCCTTATATACAGGGAAGGAGCGCGGTGGTAGTCATTAATCAACCCTCTAATGGTCGGAGGAGCATAAATCTGGGCCGATACAGGCTGAGTATTAATGCCCGCGGTTCCGCTCCCCGTCCTTCTCTCTCAGCTCCTGTATACGAACACGGACACAGAGTCTTTCGCGAAAAGCTGGGCCGTATATACTTCGTCGCGGGGAGCGCCATTATGTAGATCCAACCTGTGTGTGTGTGGGTTCGGGTTGAAATGTAGGTAATGAAGGCACGGGCTGCACGAGTGCCGCGCGAATATACAGCGACAGAGAGAGAGAGAGAGAGAGAGAGAGAGAGAGAGAGAGAGAGCTCGGTTGTGTTCCTGTCCGCGAGCCGCGTGCCGGCGCGGTACACTAACTTGGACTTGGCCTCCCTCCTGGCTCGATGACACGAGCGCTTTTGCAGCAGCGACCCGGCTGCAGCTCCCGCGCCTGTGCGTATTACATTAGCGGCTTGTCGTCGCTCTTGTGTAATATGTAATATCCCTGCGTGCGTGTGTGTGTGTGTGCTGTCATGTAACACCCGAGTTAAACGCTTTCTGACGTTTTGTCTCCTCGTCATGGGTATATACATGTAGTCGAGGTAACCGAACTGGCTAATTATGAACTTCTATTTTCGTGTCATAAAATTAAGATATTCATAAGCATTTTGATTGTTATTTATTGTTTTTATCGATACAGTAACATATTTTTAATAGAGGATCCTCTTCAATAAGAAACATCCGTTTCACGTGTTCGTAAACCAGCTATATACAATATGCAGATGTAACATTTTACAATCGACTCTTCAATTTTAAAATATCATAAACTTATTGTATTTGTGTTTGTTTACTGAAAATTAATTGCTAAAAAACTCGTATATTTTTATACTTTAATAAAAGCAAAATAAAGAGATTTTCATTTCAAAAGATGATTTATGAATTTTCCGGTCGTAGGAAAAAATAATACTTCCTCTGTTTCCAGAGAGTTTACTATCCTCGAAATATAAAACACGATATTTCCGGGAACTTTCGTGCTTTTTCGTTAAAAACACTCGCGCGCCAGAGATTTTCCAATGCTTGAAAAAGTAGTTTGTTGAAAAAACAGCTTTTATAATCGACTTGAGCGTAGGTGTCAACATTGCGCAGAGCTCGTATATATAGACTCAAGATTATCTACGCAATTATATCAAAAGACTCGGTCATCGTGCGCCTCTAGCTAAGCTTTTATCCTACAGTCGAGTTATAAGAATAGCACAGAGGACGTTTTTCCCGGTGGAAACAGACGACGAATCCCAGTACCGAGGGACAAGATTCGATTGGAAATCAGGAAAGTTATATGGCGAAAAGAGAGTGGACGTGGCTAAAGTGTATCGAGTCAACGTCGTGGAAGGGGAGCAAAGAGAAAAGACGAGAGAGAGACCAGAGAGGTCGATGGCCAAGGCGCCGGACTGCGAGAGGGAGGAGAACGTGGGTAACCCTCGGCCCGATAACTGCGTATTTGCAGAACACTCGAGGTCCGTCTTGTATCAGGAATTTCCTCACTGCGAGGATTTCACTACGAAGAGGGAAACGTTTTTCTCGTACTTCTCTCCTCTTTTTTTTTTCTTTAGATCTTGTTTCCTACATAGTTAGAATAATTTCGTAATGCGATGTGATAGTTGGGAATTAAATAATTATGAAACTATTTACATTATTTTGAAGGAAGGTTTGAACTATGTGCATAAGCTATATTTCTCAAAATATTCTTTGCTAAGTTATCGTGACAGGTCTCTAAGGTAAAATACCAGAATGCAGGACAAATGTAATTTTGGTACCGAAGTCGGGGAGAGCTTAAAGAATATACATATATATATGTATTGGCTTATATTATTGATATTACTTTAATGTTAACAATAAATTATTGTTAATATCTATCAAAGTAGTAAGATATTTCTATTTTAAAAATCTTTATCTAATAAAATATCGCTATTGAAAAAGTAGTGTTAAAACTAATCCAATATCGTACGTAAATCTGGACCAAATCTTTTTCCTGTCCCGTATTTACCGTCACCTTTCTATCCTACCCTTTTGAAAATTTCCTGCAGGAAATTCTGCATGAGTTTTGCGCTTTTCCTGCATAAGCTTCTCTCAAAGAATTAAAAACATTAAATGTGACAATGAAAACTATTAAAAATAAGCTTAAATCATTGGTTAGGCCAAACTGTTGAAACAGGACTATCGCAAGCTATTCTAAGGAAAAGTAAAGCGTCTATTACTTATAGTATATTATATTGTCTCTGATACATAAATTGTTGAAAGGAAAAAGTTCCTACCGGCACAACACTTTTTCCTCTCTGGAGCAATAAACCGATCGTACGTGTGAAAACGGCATACGACCCTCGATAGAGAGAAACCGTAGTTTACTTACAAACTGTGTAAACGCGCACGTAAACACTAATTACGGTTTGCGCCGGGACGAGCCGAAATAACAGCCCGATGCAACAACTAGGTATAAAGGGAGCGCAACAGACTTCAGGGGCGCTATTCTCCTACTACTACTACACTAAATATAGTATAATGTAGATAGATAGTATGTATAGCATGGTACAATATAATATACAGTACAATATACAGTCGTAAATAATTGGATATGTACAGTCTAACCTTTACATTTCTACTCACAAAGAGTAGAAAACTGCTTTAAAGATTTTACTCTATAGTATTTTTATTCAATGAACTTTTAAAAGTTTTAGATCAATAATTATAATTGATTGCAAAAATTTTTAATTTCAAAACACATATTTTTGACAATTTTTATGGAAGTAAAGTACTTAACACCTATATAGAATTTCATAAAGCTTAACCAAATACTATTTCACGTTAAATTTCCTTAAATATTAAAAACATCGCTTAAAACCTACTGCACAGAAAATTTTTCATATGAAAAAATATGTTCTGTGGAACTAGTACCTACTTTTATTACAAAAACTGCATAAACTTGTATAACGCAATTTTATTTTTTTCGCTTTCTTCTAACAAAAAAATATAAATAAATAAAAGAAATGCGAAATTTTATGAAATTCTAATTTCACCTGAAATGGGCGTATAAATTAATGAAAAATAAAAATTTAGAAGAGAATAAATCAAAATATAAAAATAAAATCTAATACGTAAATATAAGTTAAGTATCAAAATGAAAAAAGTCTGATAAATATCAATTGAAGGAGGATGCACACGGGCAATGCTAAAAATCCTTCAAAATTTAAATTCAAGATGTAATCTCTCTAGCCTGTATAGTCATGTAGAGAACAAAAAAGAACATTTCAAAAAAGTTCCCACTACCTTAGGATGTCAATTTTTTTTCAAAATTCATGTTTTTTTATTCTTTAGATGATGAGTGATGACTATACAGGTTAAGGAGGTGACACCTTAATTAAAATTTAAGGATTTTTAGCATTACCCGTGGGAATTCTCCTTTGCTCAATCTACTATAAATAGTAAGTAATAATGAATTTATTGCTCGTCAAAATTTACAAAATGAAAGTGAATTTATCAATCACCACGAGCCAAAGGCGTTCTCAGAGGATATTCCCCTCTTTTCTTTTCTATGAAAGAAGATCCATATTTAGATATAGACAAACAACCAACACAAAAGAAATATAGAGAAAGGAAACTCTAAGAAAACCGAAATTTAGAAAGACTATCAAAAATTTTTTTATTAGAGAAAATAAATCATAAAAAAATAGCCGACAAATAATAAATTCAACTCTGCTATGTTAAGCCAATAAGCATATTTTGTGATCCAATGCTATGGAGGTCCTTAAATAAAAATATAGAGCTGTCTACATCTTACTGAAGATGGGCAAGTAGACAGTTTCATGCCCGAAACATTTTGATACATATATTTTTTCTTATGTTTAATTATAATCTTTATTTCCTCTAATAAAAAAATTTTTGATAGTCTTTCTAAATTTCGATTTTCTTAGAGTTTCCTTTCTCTATATTTCTTTCGTGTTGGTTGTTTGTCTATATCTAAATACGGATCTTCTTGCATAGAAAAGAAAAGAGGGGAATATCCTCTGAGAACGCCTTTGGCTCGTAGTGATCGATAAATTCATTTTCATTTTTTATACATAGTAAGACTTATAGAAAATACAATTATAACAATATAATTAAACTATTTAATAAATATGAGATTTATCATTTATTTGCTTGAACATATTATATAAATACTAATTCGCAAAAAGCACACCTGTCTTATGTATGAAAATCAGTAATAATAGTTGTTCCAGAATGCATTCATATCCCAAATTACTGACTTTTCAATGCCTTATGCGTCTATTTACCTATATTTTATTTATTTTTAACTTTTCCTGTAGTTTCTTTATTATAATAGGCGGAGGAACAAATGGCGCATTGTAAAAGAAGAAAAGAATTACTACACAAATACTTATTATTTATGTGAAATCATCACTTGAACTTTGCTCCATTGGAGTTTGTTCCGAATTCGGGTACTTTAGCTTACATTTTTTATGACACTTTTTATTGATATGTGGAATTGACAAAGTTGCAGCGATTTGAGCGTAACAGTACGATCAGTAAAATGCAAGAGTGAAACTTTTAACTCGTTTTTCTCAAAACTACCATTTGCTAACTTTTAAAACTTGTCACACATATGTCTGATGGAACTTTTTGAAACTTGCTGATGGTTACTTAGAAGAAGTATACAATATCCAAGGGGCGAATGCTTTAAGATGAGATTTCACGCTGGCTATCGGACTCTTATTTTCAAGAGATAGATGATTCACGTGATCATAAGGGACGAGTTTTTCGTCGCTTTTGAAGTTACATTGAACGAATTTTTTTGATTACTATTACATCAACTACTATAGTAAAATAATAAAACTACGAAATATAATGGTATTCGAAATTGAAATATTTAATTTCAAAGTCTATGATTTCTAACATAAGGAGCCTATACTTCAGGATTCTTTAAAAAGCAACAATATGTAATACTAGTGTAAGTATGTCATACTTGATCTTTTGAAATTTTTACGGTTTTTTAACTTTTGAACTATTTATTTATATTTTAGTATTTTATATTAAATATTCGAAGTAAAAGTATCTTTATTAGTTCTTGTAAGAGAAAAAGCAATATTTCTGTAACAATAAAGAAATTAAAATTCACTACTTTTTTTCAACAAAAAGGAATTTTTAAAAGCTTTCATTGTACAAAATTTGAATTTTCTTTTACGACCACTTAATAATACATACAAAAATAAAGAAATTCAAATTCATTACTTTTTTTCGGCTACAAGAAATTTTTAAAAGCTTTCATTGCATAAAATTGGAATCTTTTTTTATGATCTACACTTGACAATGCATGAAAAAATAATTTTAAGCCGACATATTTAGTTTCCTCTTAACTTTTTAACAAGTCCTAAATCAATGGGTAAGTAGTTGATACCATTTAAAAAAAAAATGATATGAAAATGGCGGACTAAGCAAATCACTCTACCAAACTAATTTGTAAATTTAACAAAATTCAAGAAGTCACTCGCGATAATAACGCGACGATGATGCCCGTTATTTCCCATTTCTGTCGTCGCTTAACGAAGCATTATCGCGAGCGCGCAATAATGGCAAAAGGGGGAAAAGCTGTGCGCGAGAGGCACAAAGCTTGGCGCACAGCGATAACTCACGCTCGGATTGGCGCTTGTGTACACAAACGCGTTTACCAATTTTGTGCGCGAGTCATAATCGAAGATCGATTTTCGCTCTGCAGTGTTTCGGGGAAGGGCCGTGGCGGTGAGCGCGTCAGGCTAAACCTCTTCTCCCTCTTTAGCGCACACATACCTTCCAGAAAGCGAGAGAGAGAGAGAGAGAGAGAGAGAGAGAGAGAGAGAGAGAGAGAGAGAGGGAGAAAGAGAGAAAGTCATCCGGTTAAAAGTTAGCGACGCGCAAGAATGAGATAGCAGAGCCGAGGCTCAGTGTGCGATCTGCTTTGAGAGTTATATAGTTGACGGTCGCGCGAAGCGAATTGAAATTCAAATGCTCGTAGGCGTCTGTGAAAGAAGCAAAGAACTTCCTGCGGCCGCGCGCATCATCGACCAAAAGTCGTTGGACGGTCTCTCGGTCTGTGTGCGTGCGTGTATGGGTGTATGCGGGGAAACTCGCGACAATGCCGCGCGTCGCCCCATTGTTGAGCCCCCAGCGAAGCCCGCAACGAATGCACTATAAGTTCTGGGATAGAAGCAAGAGAGAGAGAAGGAGAAGGAGATCGCGCGAGACGATTAGCCCTCGCGAGGTCAGCGAAAGACGTGTTCGATGCCTCGTCACTGCGCTCTCCTATACACTCTTCAATGGAAATTTATGAACGAATCTGTGCCGTATAGCAACGAGTAAAGTCACCTACGAGCATAATATAAGAATCGCGGGTATTTCGGAAGTAGCTCGCAGCTTTCTTGGCACGATGACTTACGTGTTTCTTTGGTAGTTTTGGTAAACGCAGCCGAGGCTCAACAAATGTAGCGGTAAATTTGTTTCTTTCGTGACTTATGACTTACAAAGAAGGTTGTTTGCATTAGGCGAGCACTAGAAGTTTTAATCTAAGATTTGAAAGCGAGTAATTTATTATACCTGTGGCTTTCTATAATTTAAAGATATTAAATTCAAATTCAGATACGATGCATAAATATTGTATTGATTATGTACATAAACATTTTGCAGGAACGTGAGTGAAGGTACATATTGCAATAAAGGTGGCATACAACTTAAATAAATGTTATAATATTTTTAATATTTCAGTGCTATAACTCAATTTTTTATTATACGTAAGGCGATACGGTTTTACCGAGAATAAAATCATGAAGAGAAACGATAATTATGCAATTAAAATATTTATTATATAGCAATCAATTGCGGAGTGAATGAATCAGTAATTTGCTGAACGTCGATTTTCCAATGCTCAGTATCAATTAGTATATAATAGTGTACCTATTCATCATCTACAAAAATTAAACTATAATGTGTACAAGCCAATTCTTCAATTTTAGAAATCTAAACCATTACTATGTTATAAAGATAAATAGTAAATATAGATCTAATAATTAATTGTGTAGATAAAATTTTTAATGTCGTTATGTTTTATTAATAATATTTATCAACTATATACTGTAGTATACAAACTTACATGAAAACGAAGATGGAATTTAGTAATGATTTCAGGAACTCACCTGTAACAAGTAAAAATTATAATTAAAATTTATCATTATAAACTTATTATATATTATATAAGTATATCATATAAGTATTTCGTCATCGTGATAATTTCAACAAATTAAGCTTCGGAGATCATTTATTATGGGACCAAGGGAATTGGGAATCCATATAGATAACAAGAATTAGATAATTTAGCAACTAATATATACTTCAAACGAACATGGAAGTCCCAAGTAGGTCAGCTCGTGATTTGGGTGTATCAATATTTCCAAATTCCTCATCGCTTAATTCTTATTGTTTCTTACAATGGCGAACGTTTTAAGTTCTATAATTATGAAATGCATAGTTATCGCAAAGTACATAACTCATTTCAAAACATTTTTAGATCAATATAAACTAGAAGAACTAGGCAACTGGGATAAGGTTAAATGTTTGCTTACAATATTTTAAGATCGTTTTCAAAGTGTACTTTTAAGTCACTAGATTTACTAAGTGATCACAAAGATGGATTTAAAATTCTGGACGATTACTTAGATCTACTAACGAATGCAAATCTTTTGTTTTGACTATTCACAGTGACAATAATTCAACCAGTATAGAAAAACTACTCATTTTACGCTCTGCCTTGAAAGGAGACGCATTTTAAAGGTTTTTATTTTTGTGATTTATTAAAAGCACACAGTTAAGTTTAAGTAAGGCCAGAAGAGAGGTATATCATCAAAAGACCTAATCTTCAGTAACTCTGTAAAGATAAATAGAGACTTCAAGAAAAGAGTTATTATCATCCATTTCTCTTCTATGCTGCTTTTGTAATTTTTCTTTTTTATATAGAAAGATATTTATGTGATTAAAGAATAAAGAGAAAGTATGCACTTAAAAGTTAACTTTTGTAACATTTATTTAGTTTAAGCTATATGAATAGAATTCAAACAAAGAAAATTGATAGCGATCTTAATCGATATTCATGCATGCATTTGCTCTTGTATTCTGCGTTCTCTTTTCTTTTCATGTTATTTTTCTGGTTTGTATAAAATATAGAAAATAAAAAATTTGTATAAAGAGGATGTTTATAGAGCTAAACGAGAGCCATGGTACGCGAAAGAACTTGTTTAAGTATCCTTTGATTATTCTCCTTCCAAGTAGATTCAAACCTCTTTGTCGAGTATCCACTCCACATATAAGAGAAGTTTAGTGATGTTTATTAAACATCGTTTTACTATTAGGTTAGCAATGAACCTCATAAAAACACAAATTTTCTTTAGAAAATGTTTCTATCGGCAAAAGTGTAAGCAGAGATATTTAATGTATAAAATAACAATATAATTAATTGGAGATTATCTGTACAATGTTACGCTATTCGGAGTTCCATAACCAACAATATTTAATTGTGTAGAAAAATTTACCTATCCAGAACATAAACATACAGTACCGGTCTAAGAAAAAACAGTTTCATAGTAATCAATTAAGCAGTAGAAAATTCCTGATGGTGTCGGACAAGTCCGGTAAGCTTGGTAAATTGCAGGTAAATCCTAGGTTGGATTATCGAATTATTTAATGATTTGTGGGGCGCGATTATCAGCATCGATCGCGCCGGGTACAGAAACGCATCTTGAGCAAATGAGGGCGAGAGTTGCCACTTGGGTGCTCGGAGATTGAGAGGCGAATCCCGGGGCGAATAATGGACGGCCGAGTATGGCACAATGGGCGTCAAAAGTGCGCTTCGCGTTTCTGGCGCTGCTGGCGCGATATGCTCATCGATACCGGGGAATCGGATTGCAAACGGCTCTCGCGAGGCTTAAGCCGGAATAATTCTTCTCTCCGCAGTAAGGGCCGCGAAAAGAAGAATGAAACGTGCCATCTGCACTGCTTCGAGCTCCACACGTGGGAAGTATGAGACGAAAAGTCTTGAGGGGATTTACTCCTCCCCAGGGAGGGACAAAGCTTCGAGCGCGTGATTTTCGGATTTTCCTCCTGTTTTAAACTCTCTCCCTTTGGCTCTCCTCTTCTCTTCCTTCCTCGCGGCAGACTTTATATCACCAATTCGCGATTATTTCAATTATCCTTATATAGTTTTAATTACGGACGAGTCAACGTTATTCGCAAGAGAATTCAGAGGGAAATTTAATTAAAGAGCTTGTAAATTTATCAAAACGCTCAAACAATAATGACTTTAAATTTCAGTATTTAGTTTCATATTGTATAAATGGAATTGAGAGTTACATTTATGTAATTCATTTATTCTATGTAAAATTAAATGATAGATTTATTTAATTTGCGTACATTTCCTTTTTTACGTTTTATTTATATTCAATGAATGATAATGATTTCATCTAATATATAAGCTACCATTGGAATGTTATACTGTTATTGGATAATTTCCGACTAGATCACTGCTTAGCTTGTTCAGCATCTTAATCTATTTCAGCCTGGAGCAGCACTGTCAGACCTGTTATCCGTGACGTTGGATAACGTACCATTGGGTAAAGCGTTCGTGTCACGACGAGAATCGCTTTGATCGCGTTGCCAGTTTCCATGCATATATCCTGAGTCCTCCGCTGGCTTGTCTGGCAACCCTTAAATGTGTCCGCTGCTTTTAATTGGCTACAAAATAATCAGTACTCTCTGTCAAATTTACGAACAAAAAAGAATTGGCTGAAACAATCGAACAAAATATACCGAAATTAAAATTTTAATTCAGTTGCGCCAAAGAATTTTTTCATCCTAGAATAACTAACCTCTTTCCGTTCTAAAACCACATCAAAATACAGCTTTTAAATATTTTTTTCATTAACTGAATCTGCTTGAATCTTGAGGAAAAACAACCTTATAGAATATCCTATTTACGGCATTATTGTCGTGGCGCAGCAGTAAGTAACTGAGATCCTTTTAGTGCTCGTGGAGTAAACGATTGCTCTCTCAAAAGTCAGCGTCTTTGGAGCTCTTTACAACCGCTCCTCGTTTCTAAATGCGTTTTCCGTTTGCGCCTTCAACCATTTTCCTTCATCCCGACAGTTCAACGTCATCTCGACAGGTCTTTTTATTCTTAGCTTACAGTAAACAATTAGAAGTGGATAGATAAAGACCAAGAAACAATTTATGTTCACTAAAATAGTACAAAGAATGTAGTACTTACCATACAATGAGATGGCAATATTGAAAAGTCGAAAGAAATACAATGATGATTTTTCACATGTAACAAGTAACATTTTTCCCAATTCATGGATAATAGTAGAACCTTATATGTACTTAGGACTTTTTACTGTTTTGAAGCATACATCAAAACCATATTCTATAATATTTTATGCAATTGCTAAACGAGATTTTAGTGCACAACTTTATTGACAAAGTCCATGCAATAAAAAAGTTTTGGGTTGACTTTATCAAAACGTTCGATCAGAGAGTTTTTAATTAACTCACATTTTCCAGATCAAAAAGTTATACTCGTGGAAATAGCGCAAAAATTCTCGTTTCACTTCACTATATACCGCGCGTATATCCTTGAATAATCGAATTTTATCGTCGAAAAAAGCACTCTTCCCTCCTATCTCTTCTCTTTTCTCCCAACGGTTCGGTCTTTGGTGAAAAATGAATCGATTAAGAGGAGAATGCAAAAATACACAAAGAAATAAAAAAAATTCATCAAACAATCTGCCAATTTGTTTCGTGATCAATATATAGCGCAACAAGACGAATACACAGAAGCTCTACACAGAACTAAAAAAATTCCTGAATTCAAAAATAGATGCCGTGAGATATTTACCGATACCGGAGGGGAAAAGAGTTTTTACAGTTTAATATTCGCATGAAACCCTTTATAAATGGATCATCAATTTTAAACCGTATCTGGATCAATGGAGAGTGGTATATCTTTACGTTCACCTCTTGCAATTGTTTAATGGACAAAATATAAAATATTTTAGAGCTAACGTGATTTATATATTTTATATTTACTATAGTAGATAATATTATTAAAATCTTCTAAAATTTGACTATATTACTCCATTATTTCTAGTCGATTTTTTTGAGGTGGAATAAATATTTTGCATTCTAAATAATGCTTTTAAAAATAATTGAGACGAAATTTCATGGTTTTTTATGTCAATCATTTTTTCAAGAGTATTTGACATTCTCGTTTAATATTTTGTTCATTGACAAATAATTGCAATAAAAGAGTACATATTATATCAAAATTGAATTTTATACTTTATTTGCAAAACCATTGCAGTACCAAAAGCTGGATATTTCATATTCTGTAAAAGGATCAGTGTAATTTTGCTATAATTCAACTTAAAATTAATGTACAACTTTATTTAAATTATACGTAGTTAACACAAATGTTTCGAAAGGTTAATTTTAGTGTGAACACATATTTTAAGTACCTTTAGAGTATAAACACGTTATTACAAATGAATAATGGAGTACACATTTAAATTGAAAATGAAGTTTGTCTTTTCAGTGTATCCACGGAAACATACAGTCTCTTCTCCGAAAGCGATGAAAACCTTTTTGCGATTTTATGACTTTACGGGAGGAAAAGTAAGAAAGGGATGTTGACAAGAACGTTCGTGAAAGGACTTTTGTATCCCTTGTTGTATTAAAGATCTTTCGTCGTGTAAGTAGTGTATCAGGTTCAAAATTGTAAAGACTGCATTCCTGGAATTACACTCACTTTTTTAGAAAATCTGATTTTTACTGAATATAAGCTGTGTTTTTATTCGTATTTATTTTGAATGTAATCTACAAAAAGATTCATGTAACAAGAAAACACTTCTTGATTATGATTTAATTTAGTATATATATAATTTATTGGATATTACAATATTATAATAAATAATGATGTGATATGTAGAAAGACTAACAAAAACAAAAACAAAAACATTAATATTTTCTTAATCACTACTGATCTATTGAAAATTTTGACTTGAAACTTCATCATAGTTTTTTTAGTCCTTACTACATACTTAATATTGTGTATTAACAATTTCGAAGCTAGAAAATTCATAACACACTTTTATAATTTGAAAGAAAAACTATACAACATTAAAAACAAGTTTATTTTTTGAATTTTTTATTATTATTACGAAATATTTTTTTAAGTACATTCAAGAATATTCTGTCAAAATTTCGAAACATTTCGTTCACATCCTTTTGAATAATGGCGAGTTGAAGTTAAAAGAATTTAAGTAAAATCTCTTTCAATCGAGCTTGCCTTTGGTACAGATAGTATATTATAATACCTACACGTTTTACCTTCCACAACGCTCGTACAGATTTCAGATATACCATGATTTTCCCTACCACCAACTACGTGGGAGCATATGTAGTAGTGTTACGTCCCGAAACTTCTTACGTCCCTTCTGGACGTAACAGTAGAGATTTTTTCCGTAATACGCCTTAAAGAATCGTATACCTACCCGTAATACAATCATTCGTAGTACAGATAGTGCCGGTTTTTTTATACGTAAACCTTTCTTCGTGACAAGTAACAAGCGAAACATTAGTAATAAAATAAGTTGATACCGTCATTAATCAGTGGAATGCAGCTGCGTATATGAATAATCGACAGTTCGTTCGGAGTAAGTACATAATAGCGGCTAGGAAATTATGATAAAACGGGACCACCCGCGGTTATGTACGCGTGAAGGTGACCAATATTTATAGTGTAATGACAACAAGGCGTGAAGTGCGTTTATACACACTCGAAACTGTATATCCGCTCGCATTCGGCTCAGGGCCAATACGACTCTAATCTAACTTTAACCAATAAACAAAGTTATACTGCAACGCTGTATGAACTTGCGTAAAAGTGAATCACAGAGAGAGAGAGAGAGAGAGAGTATTTAAGCACCTGGCGAGTCCTGCGCGCGACCCCATCGTTACGGCGGTAGCAGCAGCAGCAGCGCGCGCATGTAGGTCGACTGTGTTTTATGAAATAATACACCGCACGGCGACAAGTGAAAAGAGGAAAATTTTCGTGAGTGGCGTATAAGGAACGAGTATACGCAGATTTCTATTTGTTCTTCTTTACCTCCTCCTCCCGCAGAAACGCTTTGTCGAATAAACTTTGTTCTGGGAAATTTGTACTCTTCGTTGTTTTCTCTCTCTCCCTCTCTCTCTTTCACTCACTCACTCACTCACTCTCTCTCACTCACTCATTCGCTCTCTCTCATGCATGCGCGATATTTTACTTTACAATTTAGCGTTATTTCGGTTGCATTGGGAATGGGGGGAGGGGGATTAGTTCGTAATTAATTGTTTTTTTATACTTTACTTTACGATACGTGTATTTACGCGCGGTGAGTGACGTTAAAATAAAGTTGATATTTTATCATACTATAAGTTAATTGATTTCGTTAACCCACTTTTCGCCGTTTATGCGGAAACGTATAATATTATAAAATTCGCAGTATACTTCAAACTTTTATATCAGAGTGGAACGTTGTAGGGCTGAATAATGCATTCAATTAATGTAAAAGTAATGAAAATGATGATGGCAATAACGGTTTCCCTAATGCTTTGCGTTGTAAATATTGAAATAATTCAATTTAAACAAGAAATTTTATAAAATTCACGAGTGTAAAAATTATTTTTATTGTTATCTTGCTTGTTAGGTTAAGATGTTAAAAAAGTTTCTCTCGCTGCAAATGCTGCTACCGGGAACCACAAAGAATTACTGGAATACAACGCCAAAAAATAATTTGAACGAAACAAAAAATACGACTCCCGGACGGAATAAAAAGTGTCCACCGCAGGATGCGTTATAAAACATATGATTGCCACAATACACCCACCAATTTTCATATCCGTCTAATTATGCCACATCGTGGCGAATAGCGCAGCAAGAGTGTCAATTTAATGTTACACATTTGCATCGTTTGTCTGAGTATGAAATAAAACATACTTGGGTCGCGCGTCAAGACGTCCGTACCGTCAAGACGTGCCTGGGTGATGTGGGTGATGAGAAAAAGGCGGAAACGTCCATAACGTAGGCGACTTATGCTGCTGGTCTCGCGCAGTGGGTGAACCTCGTGGGCAGTGATTGATGCTTATTCTAACGGTCAGTTATTTTCATTAATCGGACAATCGGACGTGGCACAATGGAGGCGGACAGCGTAAGGAGATCCCCTCATTTGAATTTTTGAATTTCCTTTTGAGTTTATTCTTTGGAGTTGCGTCATTTTTGGCGCTTTGAAAGCGGTTAGCTCGTTCATTGATCACTGGTTGAAAGGAAAAAATCGACTGTGTACAAAATCGAGTTTGCTTTGTGCGAAACTAGCAAATATTATGGCAATTATGAATAAATGAAATTTCATACTTTGGCGAAATTTCTATTCGTATATATTCTATTCGACATTTATGCGACCTTCAAAGCAGCTGCATACAATAGATCAACGTATTAAGTGACTTTACGAAACAACACTAGACTGTGTATACGATGGTATATGATTGTATAGTTACCATTTAAAATTTATACCTACAGATCTAAATGGTTAAATGACATTCGCAATGTAATAAGGCTATATAAATTTTTCTCAAATAATAACAATTTAAACAAATTGTTTGCTGTCGTAATTGTTCTTAACAAAAAGACATAAAGCTTGTGAGAAGAAAGACGGACACTAAGAGATAAATAGCGTTTAATATTCCGTAAGACGGTCATCGTTGGTCCGCGTGCATGATCGACTGCAAATTGCACTATTAATTGAACAAGTCGCCCCATTGTTCGTAGCGCACCTTACGACAAGCCTTATATTGCAGACCTAATATGCACGAATCTAATCACCTTGCGGAATGATGAAGCGGAAATAATATCCTTTATAATTGAAGATGAGGAGCGCCAATGTTATTTGGTCTGTGTTGACATTTTTGAATCATAATTAAATAGACTCGCTGGAGCAATTCGAAGGAGAATAGTTTTTTTTGAATGGAGAAAAAAGTCGTCAAAGTTGACACTAGAAACCGTCTAAGAAATGACACATGAATTTTTTAACATTTTTGTAACTTTCAAAATAATAATAATTTAATTAATTATGAAACAAAATGCTATTATACAAAATTGTTTAGCTAATTAAGGTATTAACCGAACGTTTAAAATGTGATTTCAGCTACAATAAAATGACTTTTGTTTGATACAAATTTTTTTAACTATATTATAATACAATATAAAGGCATCACGAAATATGGTCTAGTTCCACACTTTAAACCCATTAAGTCAGGGATTAGAAGTTTAAGACTTTCGACTCTGGAGTAGTTACCTTATAGCTACTTTATCTACTTTCTAACTTCAAGACCAAAAGATTGTCGACGTCATGAAGCATTGATTTAAGCTCCATATTAGACTATTTGAATTATAAGAAACGCATATGTATTTTATGTTCTAATAGTAATGTATTATAGAATTTATCAATATCTATTGGGATTAAAATGTTTAATATTCATAATACATATAAACTTCAAATTTTCAATATGTATCGTAAATATTGTAAGTCAGTTTTCAAGAAATACAAATAGTAGGAAATGATACTACTGAGCAATTGAAAAATAGAAAACTCAAATACTCTTTGAATCTTCAATGTGTAATAATATATATTTTACTTTCGTTCTTTATGCATTCGAAGGGAATGTAAAATAGCCATATACACAATGTTTTATTCAACTCTTATCCTGATAGAACCAACGTTTTACGTAAGTCTGAATGCAAGGTTCACTTAATGAGGGAGCTTCTATTACAATAAATATTGTTCACACTAATTGCTCAACAACACCACACTGTAGAGTAAATGACGCAATTGTAGATACCTTAAGACTAACACCACTCAATACAGGAAAAAAATATAAATCCCATCTTATTGGTTGTCGACGTATCGGTAAGTTCGCGCCGCGTGTTTTTCGCATTTCATAGTAGTATTATCCTGGGTTTATGGTGTTGGTAGGATAAAGCAGCTGCCGAGCGTCACGGCTCGTGAATTTTCATACTAAGATGAAATTCGGCCACCCGCTCATAGTACATTATATACGGCCAACGCTCGCACGTGGCACTCGTGTGCCAGAAAAACTTTTATCTTTTTCACTCCCTGTTTCGTAACTCGTTTTTCTTCCGCCTTATTCTCACTCGTTCCTTGCTTCTCTCTCCCCCGATCTTCGTCGAAGTTTCATCGTTATGTACGTCGAGACTCTAATGCGCGCACCTACTTCTTTATTATCTTTCATGGCCTAACTTATCCTCTTGTTTTACGCCCCTCTGTGCGCCCTTTGTTTCCTCACTTTCTTTTTTCAATCATCTTCTGTCCTCCTTCGTTCTTCCCTCGACTTTTATGTACTACATTTTTAGAGTTGAGACAAGGATTTATTAATAAATATATGTTACTTGTTAATAAAACTATTTCTATCCATACGTCAATTTGTGTGAGAAATTATGAAATTAATATTAAATAAAATTCTCCTATATTCGGCATTGCAGCAATGTATAATATCAGTTTTTCTCGCTACATTGTACAAAAGTTATATCAGTAACGAAGAATATAGTATCAATAACTTTTAATGCTTCAAACGCAAAGTGTTCAAGGATGTACACACCCGAGAAAGCATTAACCGTTTTTCAACGCGATTAAGCCATTCGTGAAAAATAATTATACATAAAATAGGGGGGCTCTTTATACGAGCTGACGCGGTGATCTAAAAGAGCAGCCAAATTGCGTTAGAACCGCATCCCATAAAAAATATAAAGTTTCAGTGGGTTTTAATTAATTTTTGTAATAGCTACCTTAACCGTTTAAGTGGCTCTTAGGAGCCGCCTGATTAGACTTAGCACAAGCTTCCCTTCCCGTTTGCTTTTAGTGGCCGTCGCCGCCACTGCTGCTGGGTGGTCTCACTCTGAACCTCTCTCCCTATCTCTCTCTCCCTCTCCCTCTCCCTTGAACAAATTCTCGTTAGCTCCTTCACGGACTACTGCGGCCGCTGCAACTCGTTACTCACAGCTCGTGTGACAAGTTGTGTGTCGCCTGTCGAAGTGCTAAGCTAACGCCTGTACCTATGCTGTGACATCAACCGGTACCGCTATACAGCTTGCCACCTTCACTGTTTGCGCTTATATAGCCAAGGCTGCTAGCGCAATACTATTTAGCTGCTGCGATCTAATTTTCTTTTCTTACTTGTAGATTTTCATTTATTGGAGAATATTCGCAGCGCAAGTTGACGATGGGAAAGTTAAAATATTTCTTAGAGCTCAGGAAATTTAATTGACGGACGTTTTACAACGGCCCTGTAACAAGGGCTGTTTATAGTTACATAATGGATAGTAATAATCCTTTGATGCAACGTTGATAAGTATGGCGCAGACTTCGATTACGAAGACCCACAAGTTTGTTATAGTTGTAGGGTTTGCTCGCGAAATTGGTGAGATCAATTTGAAATTTTGGTACACTTGATATGGAAGCCTGTGTAAGCAAGCTGATAAGCATAAATACATTAATTCTATTGAGTTTAGAGCGTCTTCTCACACCTATAGTTATACTGTAGTTATTATCCTTAATTAAACTTTCCACGCATTTATCAAAAACAATTACACTCAAAGGGATACATACATACATTCGCGGATGAAATACTGTTTCTCGGATGGCTTACCACAATATAAATTGAAATTAATTACTAAGTTTTCATCGCTGTATGCACGTGTGAACTGCTGCGTTGAGAAGTTTTAATTCGATACATCGTTTAATGGAGTATAATATCTACTTAGCTCATTTTCTTGGCTGCATTTTAACAACTTTTTTGGTCGACTCGCAAAATAGATCTCTATTTTTTAATAGTTTTCACGTTTATAATAATGGCGTAAACTCGTGGTATCAAAATCAACAAATCATCTTTCAACACAACATTTAATCCCTTTCGTCTACCTCTGCTATGCTCGAGACGCGAGCATCGACTGAACAGCTAAGCATCTATCATCTTCGTAAGAGAAGCAATTAAAGCTTCATGTGGCTAAAAAGCCTCGAGAGCGAACCCTGAAACAAGCGTAACGCAATCGTTCCAACGAATTTTCCTCTCGCTCGTTTTTCGTCCCTCTTATTCGAGGCGCGTCGGTAAAGCGTCGCTCTCTTCAGTCCCGTAACCGCCCGAGAAGTTGGTTCTCCTTTACGAATGAAAAGCCCGAGCGGTCGAATGTGGCTTTCGCTTTGAAGCACTGACCGAGAGCAGCAGCTCGAAGGAGCAGAAAGCTAAGAAAGACCTGACCCGTGTGTGTGTGTGTATGTACGCGAAACGAAATAGGGACGTATACCAGAAGAGGAGAGAAGCTGATAAGGAAAAAGGCGAGAGGAAAAAGAGATAGAGAGAGAGAGAGAGGAAGAAAAAAACATGGCGCTAGAGAGGGTAAAAAGCCGCCGCCGCCACCTCCGCTTTTTTACGAGTCAGGAGGATACCAGTTGCGAGAGACACGCGCTGCAGCGGCTCGAGCGTCTTTCATTATTAAATTTCTGGGGTCGGCCGGCTTCCGGTAGAGAAAAAGAGAGAAGAGTGCGTCAGCCGTAAAACACCAGCAGCAGCTGTTATATAGCAGCGGTGAGTTGGTGTTTCGAGTGGTACGAGTCGAAGGGCAAACCTTGAAAAACGCACTGAACGAAATGAGCTTTTGTAGAGCGAACTCGGCCCCACCGCAGCAAATCGTATTACAGGCGGCGCGTGCACCAGTTATACGCGCAACACGACAATGAATTCTGCGTTTACCTTGAATAATTAAGATTTCCATTAAGCGACTCGAACACTGCACCGCTCGACCGATAATCGTAAACGCGTTGATGTCCCATGTGCCTGGTGCGCGAGACACCGAGTACTGCCATACAAAATGTAAATGAACGTTAAAACTCTCGACTCAGATGAACAAAAGTCCACCGGGTCGCGTGTCTTTGTTTATTAAACTCACGGCTTAAATAAATTTCAGCTCTATAAATATACCGCGTATCTATGCCGTGTCTGGTGAGTAATCGGGGTAATTATACCGCGGGGGCTGTTTGGTGAAAGAAGAAAAGAAAAAAAGTAAAAGTCGTGCGATACTTATGCTCCTTGCTTTGTGTGTCTGTGCGGGGGACTAATCACTGTTCGGGATCTCTCAGAAGCAAGTAGACGAACAAGTCAAGGTCTGGCCGAATGGCTTCTCGGGGAGAGACCCGTGCACAGTTGATAAACGCGCGTCGCTCGCTCTCGTTACGAAATCTTTCTGCGTGTTTACTTTAGCGTGAAATATATATACGTGTATATATATATATTTGGCTCGGGTCGAATATTTATCGCAGTGTATTTATCTGTCAATATTTACGACGGATAGATTCAAAGCACTGACTCGTTTACATGTGTTATGTATACACATTAAAATTGTCGAGGTATCGTTATGATAAAAACTGCGACTGCACTCTTATAGTTTTATATGGGGATGAAACTGTCGCGATACGATCCGTGGCTATAGAAATTTATTTATAGGCTGAAGCCAAAGCCATCCATCGTAATATTCGACAAGTTGGCGCTAATTATATTTGGCCTACGAGAGGACACGGGAATGAATCAGAGCTCAAGCAAGTCGCTATATCTCCGGTCAACACGGCAAACAATATTTTCTTCATATTCCGTGCTTGCGCTCGTAAACGTTCCCTCTCGCTCTGGACTTGAAAGACCGCGAGGCGGAGAGAGAGAGAAACGAAACTGCTTGGCCGACCTCTCCTATATATATATATACCCAAGATTGCTCTCCAGCGGAGCCGAGCGGACAACCCTTGTTTTAATTGCCTTTTTGGTAACACTAGAGAACCAAGAGAGTGAGCGAGAGAGATAGAGAGAGAGAGAAGACGAGTAAGGGCGATAGCCGGGAAACGCTCGTAAAATCGGCCTCGTCGTCGTAATGTCGCCAGCTCCGATACTCGATCTATATATCACTGGGGAAACGTTGTGTGAGCACACACAGCAGAGACGTGCCGAAACTAACTTGTGGCCAAATGAGCCCGGCGAAAATTCAATACGCGCAACGAAGAAGGAGGCAAATTCGAACTGTGTATACGCACGGAGGAACAGAGAGAGACCGAAGCTATCGTAAACATTGCGACGCCGCAAAAATTAATAATACGTTCCCTTTCGACAAAAAGCAGATAAAAATAGAGAGAGAGAGAGAGAGAGAGAGAGTCAAGTCGCCACGGATGGGCAAGAAAGCGAGCGTCGCTGCAAATCCTCCCCTTCATAAATCAAAGAGATAAACGCTCTGAAGTAATTAGGGCATTTCGCCATGCAGGCAGGCAGCAGGCAGCAGCAGCAGCAGCAATAGAAGCAGCAGCGCGGCCCCGGCAGGCAGCTTAACGAACGCAGGAAAAACGAGGCCCAGAAGATTAGTGAAAATAAAAGCAAGAGCACGGGCTCGTAAATATAGCTCTCTCTCTCACTCTCTCTCGCTTTCGTCATTTTTCAAACTGGAGCAGGAGAGAAAAAAAAGCGCGGCGACCGCCAAGCTCCGCGGAAAGAAATTTCCTCGACAGCACACACACACACACACACGAAGAGTAATAAGAGTCCGCTCGTGTGTATTACGTACGTATAGGTGAAGAGAGCACGCGGCATAAAGCTCAAAGAACGAAAATGCGACGCAAATTGGGAATGGAAAATCAACAGGAGGATTTGGAGAGTGGGAGAGAGGGAGAGGGAGAGAGTACAGACCACCGCTGCCAGCCGTTCTTCCCCCGGCAAAACCCTTGAACTATCTAAACTCCATCAGGCGACTCTCTCTCTCTCTGTCTCTGCGAGCCGAGCGCTACGTGCGCGCGTCCTTCTCTAAGGGCACTATCGATTTTACTCGCAGCGGCAGAGCCTCCCTCTCTTCCTCTCTCTCTCTCTCTCTCTTTCGGTGCTCGTGTGCGTGAGAGAGCTGTATTTCGCTTCCGCGTTACGTACATATCTGCACAGACTCGCAAGCGTGTGGGTGTGTGCCGATGCACACGTGAAACTGGTTGTTCTCTCTCTCTCTCTCTCTGTGCCTGGCGAGTGAGAGAGAGAGAGAAAGAGAGGGTTGTACAGCACACGTGAAAAGCCCCAGCTCCTGCACAAGGTCGCTCTTTGCTCTGTGTGTCTGTGTGTCTGTGTGTATGTTTGCGCAAGCATATACGCATGTGAGCTGCCTTGTATAGATGCACGATATGTATATCGAGCACAAACTTCTCTCTCGGCCGGACGCTGTAAAGCTACTACTACTTACCGAATGACGGCCGGCTTTACACACGCGTCTCTGTATATACATATATATATATATATATATACGGGTTATACCTTTCGCTCGACAGCAATATACGGGGCATTTTACTGTGGGCCGAAAAAGCTAGCTCGGCAGTAAAGATAGACTGTATGTATATGTGTGCACCTTCTCTTCTACTCTAACTCCATCCATCCCCCCTCCCTCCCGTGGAAATGGATTTTTCTCTCTGCCTCTTGCTTTCGACCATAATTTTTCTTTTTTTACTAAACGCCCTGCCAATTAAATTTGAAAGTGAAATATTAGAACGGTGCAAGAGTGATGTGCGCCCTCGTGTTTGCTTATTTTCGGTATGCACCGAGTGCAGGACTATGTATACATATAGTCAAAGAGACATTATCCTGTTCCTCTCGTTTCAGGAGGATATAGCTTTACTTTCCGAGTTTCAGCGCACTTTCGCACTTTATCACTGCCCCTCCTTCTTGCTCTCTCGGTCGCTATCTTCCTATATCTATGACTCTTCAGTCACGACGCATTATATTTCTGTCCAACTCCCATTCCTAAAACTTCCCTCCCTTCTGTAAGTTTGCGTGGAGCTACATTAGAAGACGATATTTATCAATTTCGGAAAGGACTGGTTATACCTCTTTAAGCAGCTAATAGCTAAGAACTAGCCTCCTTGGTTTGCCGCAGGAAATATCGATAACTAGCTTTATACATATATATAGCATGTTAAATGCTGATAATAATTATACCCCTCGGATCCATTTCCATTTAATTGTTCACGAGCTACACGTTCGAAACCCACAATCCCAGTGAACCTACGGAAGTTTCGTGTTCTTTTTGGCAATCAACCAGTCTCTCGACGTGACCGCTGAGACAATGGTCGATCAACTATATAGCGTGTCGTCCAGGCTTCATGCTCGGACCTCTCCTAGTTCATCCGGAACGTATACGGACGGTATATATAGACTCCTGACGTAACGGCCATTGGCAATGCGGAATGTTTATAGCTGACCGAGGAAATCTGAGATATGGAAGGTAAATCTTGCTTTTGTCTCTTCCTATTTAAACGTCTAATTAGGAATTTAATTCGTTACTAACCAAAGTGATATTATGTTGTGTAATTCATACGATTTAACAATAGAACTGCTTAGAACGCGATATAAAAAAAAATACTACTATCACAACTATACGATAATTTACGTTCGACAAAAAAGTTATTTTTATTTTTATCATCCTTTTAATTTGGAGTAAAAAAGAATCTGTATACATATGAAGTACCTGTACATATATCCCCGAGGCCTCGTCCAAATACTCGACAATGGAATGTGACGCGATGCTCGGGATAAAAATATTCGCGTCAAAAAATCAATCTGGGAAAAACCCAATGGGCGCGCAAAGGTCTAGTCTCGGGAGTCGAAAGCGTAGGGGTCGGAACGTGACGCAAATACATTACTCACACATACACAGTGGCTGCAGAGAGGGCTTCCTGATTGAGGTATTACTCGCTGAAGATATAGGAGACCGTCTTGGTTGGGTGAACGACTTTCTCTAAGCTATGTGTTCGAATTGCTGGGTTGGGTTTGTTAGGTACACACTACGATTTCCAGTGCACTATAGAGCATTGTGTTGCGCCCTCTCGGCCTTATCTTACTACTCACGTGTTTTTCATTTTCAATTCGGTTTCGGTACTTCGCTATTCTTTCGTTTTTCTATCTCTCGTTCAAGTACATACTTTCAAGCTGGATGATGGAAAATGGAAGAAAATGTAAATGGCTTATTATAAGGCAGTTACATTGTTTAAAAAAAAAATTAGTATATCTTTTTACAGCGGAAAAAAGTTTCCGGTACACTTTATGATACCCAAGAAATGATAATACTTATAATTTGGCATTCTTTTTGTAGAGAATTAAGATATCACAGTCAATATCGCAGTTCAATACAAAAAAATTGTTTTCACAAATTTAAGTATGAAATACATATTGAAAAAAAAAACTAAGTACCCATTTAAAACAATGTATAGAAGCAATAATGATAAATCGATGTGACACGGTCATATAAATACATATAATATGTAAACTAGGTAATTTGAAATCTCATTGTAGTATGCCAGAATTCTTCGATATGAACATAAAGAATATTAATGGTCCTTTTATTTATATACATTCTTCCTTAAAAAGCAGTTTTTCCGGCATTCAAGAAAAAGAAAAGTAATGAATTTCTAACGATGCACTCGTAACGGCGTCACACGGTTTCCTTTTTTTTCTTATTCGAGGCCGCAGTCCATGATAAACATAATCTCTTCTTCGTATTGAACTTTTTGTCCCCTCTCAGTCTCCATCGTTCGCGGGCCCTTTCACACGCTTATCCATTTTCTCGCTCTCTGCCCTCTTTCGCTCGTTTCATCCTTCGCTTCGAGCACAATATTCTGGATATACACGTTCGATTGATGTACACGTTTCCCAGGGCATTTATGTGTGGCTTGGCGGTGTCTGCTGTACGTGACACCGTAATGATGATTGACGATGAAAGAGCGTCCAAGTGTGTTTGTATTGGGTATTTTTTATGGTTGTTTGCTTCTTCTGCAAATGGCGCGCGGACCCTCTGACGATTCTACTATTTTCTTTTGCCGGAAGTAAGATCAAATGCTCAATAATTTAATAGAAACTCTATTTTTGTATGGCAAAAGTTTGCTCGCTGTTATCGGCGACAATTTGAACGCTCGAGACGAATTAAGACAACGTTAATGAAAGCATTGGCAAAATGAAGCACGAAAAATAAAACGAGCAGATTCTGATATTTCTTATGATTAATACACTATTATTTTGGTGGAAAAATGTTCTATCTCAAATTTCAATTTGGAAAGGTTCCACTGGCGAACGCGTTCTTTTCTTTCAACTTTAAATTAGTAAAAATGGCAAAAATGTGAAATTTTATATGAAAGTTTTAAATGAAAACCTTTTTCTTCGTGTAAACTAACAATAGGATAAAAAATAACAATAAAATCTCTGGTATCCTTACAAGCAAGAATTAATTTTCACGAAGAAAAAAGTGTTTGCAAGTCAGAAACTTTTTCAAACTGTAATATGGCCACTGAGTCAACAATAAAACGTATAGCTTAATATTCAAAGAATAACCTTAAATAATGATTTCAATCGTTTTTTAAAACTATTATTTAACATTAGACACATTGTAGTGTATATTTTGGATTATTGAAACTTATATTTATGTACAGCAATTATTATTTAAATATGACTTATAAATTTAAGTAGATTCAATCTTTTAACTTTTTCCATATCTAAAGAGACTTGATAAAACTATTCCATATTATAAAACTTTTAAATGTAAGCATTTTCTTTGAAAATTAAAGCATTTTTTTATTTCGTTAATTTTCACGTAAAACTCATCAACTGAATTTTTGTTATAAAACTAAGTTTTGGAAAATATTTACTGTATGCATAAACTGCAGAATATTTAAAATAAAATAATTCTTTTATTCATCATTTGCATGCAACCTCAGTGTGTTTCTTTATAAAGCAAATATTATTCATTCTTTAATTCCTCGCGAGTTTTAAATGATTCATCACGAAATTCAACGTTTTTCCCACACCTTCATATTTACTGATTTATAAAATTCATTCATCTATAAAGTAGAATATAAACGTATACTTTTCCATATATAAAATGTAAACAATGAATTCTGCAGAAAGTTTGTTCTTTTGAAAAATTGCACAATAATTACAATACATATTAGAACGGCTTATTATTAAAATACAAAATACTTGTTAAATAAATACAAATAAATTTATAAAATATTAATTTCAAAACTGACTAAAGGTTTCTGCCTTTTAGGCCATATAATTATTATATTAAATTCTACACACGCAAATGTTAATTTAAAAGTCAGTTTATGAATTACTCAGAAGCTTCGTGCACTTTATATATGAACCTCACAATTATGCAACATTAATCCTCGACCAGTTATCCATTTCCACGTGTAATTATTCTGCTACACGATTGGAATGTGTGATTTGAGTACTTCAAAAACAAATTGCTCAAAGTTTACTTATCTTAATTAAATCAATAACATTGATAAAACAAAAAATCAAGTACAAGATCGATAAAAGCTGTATTAACGGTAAATAAGTACATTGTTGTTGAAGGGGATGTGCTGTGGTCGGAACGACTCGTAACTTATCGGTTTTTACATTTAACGAAATATATAAAGATAGAGATTAATTTTTGGAAAAAACTCTCCGTTAGTACCTCGGTAATGATGTAAACATTACGTGGTTCAAGTTTCATGAAATTACATTCACACGGAGAAAAAGGATGTAGCAATATTTATGATGAATATACGAAAAATTACTATGTTGCGTACCAAAGCTGTGATATACTCATTTTATGGAGATTTTTCTTATGTTTATAACAAAAATTACTATTCAACATAGCAATTTTTATAGAAATTTATAGCCAAAATTACTATGTCCATAGTAATATTTGTTATGAACATAAGAAAACTCTCCATAAAATGAGTATATCACAGCTTTGGTACGCAACATAGTAATTTTTCGTATATTCATCATAAATATTGCTACATCCTTTTTCTCCGTGCACATTTCCCAGAGATTGTTGTCCTCGAAAATTGCGATCTTCGAAAAATTACAAATTTTGCAAATCTTTGTTTCACTGTAAGTATTAATAGTTATGATTGAAATCAAGAAAAGAATATGAAAATACGCCGCAAAAATATCTTAATTCCAATAATCATTTTGATTAGTATGACTTTCGCAAGCCAGCAAATCAAGTTTAGCAATAATGACTTTATTATGATATTATTAGTTTGCCCACTCAAGGTGTACACACAGTATTGATCAAACGTGACGCGGCGACGCTCAGGAGTCTTAGCTATCGTGCTTGGGCGTCCGACTGGGCCGTATAGTCTCATCGCTTGAATATTCGAGTGTCGCAGGGCTAGAGAGCCACCACAGAGCAACGCACACACATGCACATACATACACACATACACACACACACACACACACACACCTACAACATGTGTATATATGCATTCAAGAATTTAACCGAGGTATGTACTACCAAGTCCAATTGCTTGCTTTCGCAAGGACTAAAAGCTGCAGGCGGTGTGTGTGTGGGTGTGTGTGCGTTCGCCCGAGCCTACATCGATCGATCGCTGCAATGTTCCGTTCTCCCTCTCTTTAAGTTACATATTCTTCTGTCGGAATTTCCGCGAAGGAAGCGATTGCGGAAAATTACAACCGAGGGAAGACAAAACGAACGATGCCCAGATGAAAAGAGGTAGAGAGAGAGAGAGAGGGGGGGGGG
>UELU01136084.1:0-107997 GCA_900490025.1 Megastigmus dorsalis | reverse complement strand
AGGGGGGGGGGGATGGGGGGATGGGGAACGATTCAGCACCGAGAATAAAAGGAATAACGAGAACGAACACGCCGAGGAAGATAATATTGTGGCTGGGTGAAAGAGAGAATGGGGGAGGGACGAGGAGGGAATCAGGGCAGAAAAGTTTGCGCATGTGTGCAATGCAAAGCGCGAGAAGAGCGTGGAAAATCGGAAAATGATATTCGTGCGGATACTTTTCAGCTTATTTTGCAAGAGTTCACCATTTTGAAGGAATAAAATTGTCGAAAGCAGGTCTTACACGACAATACGTTTAGCTGATAAGAGGTGTGAGTGAAGTGCTTCGTGAATTGTTTCTATCGAATGTAAAGTATGCTCATAAGAAATTATAATATTTTCAAATTTTATTGTTCACTTCAAGTTCAATTTAGTTATATATAACGAAATTTTTCAATTGTTCAAGGACTAAATTCAAAGTTTTTGAATGAAATCATTAAAAGTAAGGCGATACTTTCAGATTTATTTGATATTATAATATTTAATAATATCGATGTATTTTAAATTTTAATTGATTGCAATAACGAGTATGTAATTATCAAGATCTTTACATCGAATTATGTAAAATTTTGTATTACTAGTACATTGTGAACAATATTGATGGGAATTCTAAACTCTAGGAATAAAGCCTATTCATTGTTACTGAATGGAAGTCTATTGAAATTTTATTTTACGTTAGTAATAAGGACCTCATTATAATAATAAAAAAGATCGATATTTTTTGGCTTCTATATTAAAACCTTTTCAAGTTACAGAATTTCGTATTACATGCAATGATTTGACAAAAAGTAAAATTATTAATTCACCTATACGTATTCATTAGAAATTTTTTTTCAGATCAATATAATTACATATTTAACAAAAAACAAGATTCTAATAATATACTATACTTTGTATAAATAATTGCGAATTTAAAATATAATGGTTCATTACAATTCAATTGCAATAGTTCTAATTTTACATAATGATAAGCACCAGTTGAAAATATAGCTATTTCATTTTTATTGTCTATTTTGTAATTATTAATTCACTTTGCCGGTTTTAATAATTATTAATTCCACAGATCTAGTAATTTTTTTTTAAAGCAGCGCTATTTATAGAATGTTTAAGTTTCAAAAATTAAAAGCTAATCAGCTTGTGTTAGAAGCACTTTGTAAATCAGAAGCTGCGCCACTGATTTTACTGAAGGGTTAGTAAGTTGTAATGCCGTAAGTTAGCCCTTATACTTCAAACCAAGTTCAACAAATTAGTCGCTCGCCGCTTTCAAGACTAGAAGAAATTTAAACTTTTCAGGCGCTATTTTTAGAAAATTAGCTTTTTAATGGGTAACTTTCTCCAAGTTATATCGATAATTTTCAGCATAGGTAGTGCAAAACCCGTTTTCAACATTCCCAAATATGATATCATGCATCTGTTAAAATTAATGCTTAGTAAATAAAATATTACTTATAAGCAATTCGTTGTTTTTACATTGAAATATATAGACACGCTAAAACAACGCTAAAACAATAAAGACCGATAGGCTTATCGTGCTGCTTTTCAAGAATTGTCTAATCAGATACGCTTAATGATATGTGAAAAATGCATCAACTTAGTATTTCTCAAATATTTAAATAACCTAGATACTGGTGTATGTACTTCTATAAGACCTTAAAACGCCTATCACACTTCAATCACATAAGCCAATAACCTCAAATTATGAAAATTTCTATAATAATAGAATGTAAAATAGTAACTGAAAAATTAGAAACATTCACATCATAGTTCGAATCTATTATTTAATCTTCCATTAGTTATGTTACACTTTCAAAATGAATGACAAGCCAAATAAGATGGATTTCATGCAGAAGCAGGCATGCCAAGTAAAAAAAAAATCATTACATGACCCACTATTTTAAGTTAAGTGAAATACATCTACCCTGACTTTCATTTCGCCTGAATTCACTGCCACAGATTGGTCAGGACCCAGATATATAATGTACTCATCCTAAAATAAAATCAAGGTTATTCAGGCAATGTTAAAGTTGAATAACCTTACATTATCATCATTTATATTGAGTTCAATACCAAACTTCACGGTAACGGTACCTGCCAAAAAATCATGAGTAATGCCTGATTCAACGATATCCGAGAGAAGATCTCGACGTAGTATGGCTTCACGTATTATTAGGATAGCCGAACATTCCCTCTAGCGACGAGCTGGAATTTCTCTCGGGAATGGTATAGTTGACTTTATTTGTTCGGTGAGAAAACAAAAAGGAGTGTGGCTCGATATTGGAGGGGACAGATATCTGGAGCGTGTAAGTACAATGATTCAACACAGTGGAATCTGTGATCGTAATATTCTTAGCTTGACTTTGCGCACGAGTACTTGATCTATCAATGTTTGCTCAGTAAACTTGATTTTATTTAAGTTATACGCATGTTAAATAAATTAACCAAATTAACAGCTACATAACGATACATAAAATACTCTACAATACGTAATTATCAAATATTAGAATTATGTGTTATTCTCGTTTTTGGAATGACTTAGTAAAAAAAAATATACATAGCTGCACACTTAATAATTATTAATAGACATCGTTTGATGTGAATTTAAATCTATTTATTTAACAAATATAATTATTTCGTAGAACTCGTTATAGAATTTCCATCTCTTTGACTGAATCAGTTCCACGTAAATGCAAAGATAAAATAATGCCCTTTTCAGCGTGCATTTCAGTCTGATAAGAAATTATAAAAAATTGTACCATAGATAATTTGTTGCAAATCCATAAAGCCAAATATACTTTATAGATATTTGAAATGATGAAATATATTAGCCTGCAAGTCGATATTTCAGTTTTCAATGGACTGTCACGATTCCTGGATTTCTTGTTATTGGTAAGGTATTTTGGACGAAACTTTCTACGTATACAATATTTCCTGCTTTCTGACTGCATACTGAGAAATACGTTCAGATATGGGTACCTCAACTTTGACATGTGTACGAGTCAAATAGTCGATAGCAAAATCCGCTTAGTGTCGTCGTTTATTATATTCGTGTATACAGATGTACTTTGCTATTTGCTATTCAAGTGCGCTTATTCCATTGATGACTTAGTTACTGGGCATAAATAGAAATACGAATACATTAGTATTCAGGCTGATAAGTCCGTGAACTGACGTCAATTTAGTCAGAAGCCTGATCATTTGATTATCCTCGAAATATCCAACTCAACGTTTTTAAATTATATTATCCTATTTAGTCTTTTTTACTGTTTCAAGTAACATACATTTTCGAAATCTTAGATTTGAGCACAAGTTGTTGTCTGCAGCGGAACTAGAGCACAAGCCTTTGCTACAAGCGTAAAATTTGCTAAACTTTTCTGTATGTGCATTTGAATAAGAGGAAGCAAAATCCAGTTTTATCACGCAGGCCAAAGCAAAGCAAACAAAGGTCTCCGTTTATAAGGCTAAATTCGATTCTCGAACTTGCCGAATAATACCGGCAAACGAAAATCCGCAATTGTCTGCAACAAAGGCACGGAGTAAGAGTAAAACTTGTAAAAAGCAGATAAAAGAAGAAGCAGTAGGAGCGAAACGCCAGGACACAAAGTCCTTGCACAATACACAAAGGTCGGTGCAAAAAAAAAGGGGCACCAAGAAAGCTCAGTCGCCGCCGAGAAACTTTACGAATATTGCGCGAAAATGCGCTACGGTGGCAGAGAACACCCACACACACGCACACACTCAGTCTCCCTTTTTGCCCGCAAAATAAAGGCGTCCGAGCGCTTAAAGCGGTATAAGCAAAGGCAGCAGCAGCAACAGCAACATCGCCACCACGGAGCTCTGCCCGCGTATATATATAGTTGGGGTAATCGAGGGGACGAAAAACGAGAAGGCACATAGCCAGGACTTTGCTCCCTCCGGCTACAACCGCGCGCACAACCAACTGCTGCTGGTCCACCAAATGGTATACAAGGTGTATAACGTGTGCATATCTCTCTCTCTCTCTCTCTCTCTCTCTCTCTCTCTCTCTCTCTCTCTCTGCTGCAAGCTAATGGAATTTTTGCGAAACACTCTCAGTCTCTGTCTAACTGTTGTCGAGATGGATCAGAGGCGTAACTGAGATATTGTGCATGGTCTTTGTTGTGGGTGAGATAAATAAAACTTTTTGTGCTTACCTAGTGTTTGTGTACGTTCGTTGTTTCGTAGGGAAAGACACGTAAGTATGTATATATATATATGGAATGGAAAATTCAAAAAATTCATTGCGACTAATTGGTTTTATATAAATTCCTTTAAATTTGTTAAAATTTGTTACTTACGTTAAATTATATTTTGAAGCAAAATTAAACTATTATAATTTTGCACTTTGGAAAAATTACTGAATGTTACTCACAGAAATGAACACTACAATTTTAAATCTATTGGATCTATTAGATTCCATTCTAAAACAGAAGCAAAGGGTCGGGAAAAAGCGCACCGCGCTCGTTAACGAAATTAAATTTGGATTAAGTATATTTATTCGGCATACGTGGGCGAGTTCTAGCAATCGATACTTTGATCGAATGTCGAACGAGAGGAGAGAAACGCTTGCGGGTTTGAAAAAAGAGACGCAATTGAATTTAAGCCCGAACGCGCAAGGGTAAATCAAATTACGATTTGCTTCAGTACGTCGATCTCTCTCTCTCTCTCTTTTGGGAAAAGAGAAAAGGGAAGGCTACCACACTGCCGCGCGTTAATGTCCTTTGACGCAGGTTTAAACTTTACAAAGAGGATAATTAAATCTAGAGAAACTTTGTTAAACGCGCGAAAAGCATTTTCTAATGTTACATCGAGTCTGACAGCGGCCAGTGCGCTTAAATTAACAAACAAATTAATTTCGAGTGTACTTAACATGTGTTTCGCGGTAAATGATGCAAAGTCTGTTTTGCAACGAGTAATATCGTTTGTTAAATTAACGAGCATCGAACAATGGACCTCGACAATTTGAGAATGAAATACAAATGTAAAAATAACATGTTTTACTCAATTTTATTGTTATTTCTGTTCCATTTCTACAGATTTAATTTGGAACAAATATAACATTTTCATCAGAACTACGTTTTTATTGTAAACTACTATCGTTTACACCTCCGCCTACTAGCAACAAAAAGCTCTCGTAGCTTGGAAAGCGCAAAACGTCCGTAACGAATGAAAACTGAAAGGGAGGGCAAGTGGAATAGTAGAGCGTCGCGTTCCAACTCGAGAGAAACAAGTTTGGTTGGGCGGTCGATCGCGTTTCGCGGTATATAACTCGCAGCGCCCCGGCGAATTAGCGGGGAAAGAGAAGAGCTGCTTGGGCTTTGCAAATAATCAAGTTAGAAAGTTAAGCTAGACGCGACGAACAAGCACCAATGGCAATATAGAGTATTCGCTTGCGCGCGCGTTAACGGAAGAGATGTGGAAGGACCTTCCGGTTTCCGGCGGCGCGCTGTATATACTAGAGGCTTTGAAAATCATCCCGCGAGCACACGAATGGCCAAACTGTGTAATCCACTTTATACAAAAATTCAATTTACACCGATTGGCTTTTCTTTTTTTTGCTAATGCGCTTTTGCAACTATCTTATTCTAGTCCTGTTCACTGCAGGCTTCATTTCGATTATCCACCGTGGATGAATTTTCCAATCTCTATTACATTTTTCGGCTTTACTAACTGCATGGCGATTAGATTGCAACTTGATGTTATGAAAATATGGAATGTAATTGTTCTGTTTGCGTTTCCTTAATATTATTTTTACTTGATATAAGTAATAGCCGTTGATTGTGGATAAAAAATGTCTTGCCACGACTGACTGTTACTACTTAAATGCATGTGTGTTTCATTTTATCCCATATTCTTTTAAAAAATATATTTCTCTAATATTTTAGCGAGTCTCGTAAATCAATTAACAATAAAATTTCTTATAAATTACGTTAAACTTTTAATTGAATTAACAATTTTTGTGCCACTAGCCACTACTTTTATGGTAGATGTTAAAAGCCAACATATTTTGCACAAGAAATCAATTTGCTTTTATAAAAAAATCTTTTACCATTCCTTAATCTATCAAATGTACATATTAAGTTGGGAAGAGATTTTCCACTTTGAAGTTTTGTTCTGCACAGAAAGCCACGTACGGTATGAGATAGTTATGAAAGCCTTATACATCAAATTTTATGTCTACTGTAACCCATTTAAAGCAAAACTCATCTACGTATTCGGTCGATAGAGGCGATTTCCTTTGGTCTCTTGCAACTACGTGCGCTACTGCTATTGTTAGACCAGCCGTCTGTAAACGAATGATTTCTTGCTTTACTTTTCATATCCAAGCAATACTCACATGAGTGAATTACATTCTTGTGTGCAAGAAGCATTGCGATTATGAAAGAAAAATTTTGAATGCTAACATTTCAAAATGTATATCTGCACTTGAATCAACAATGTGAATGGAAATATTGTATTGGATAAGAAGAATTGAAAATGAATAAATAAATAATAGTTGCATATATAATGAATCAAACTGCTTTGTAACATGATATCACTTTTACAATTTATTCTAAATTTATGTTAATGATGAAAATAGTAATAAAATAACCGGTAAGGATCATTATGCAATATTAATATTCAATAAATTACATGCTAAAATTTGACATTCGTACAAAAATGATATTTGACGTCATTTAATTCAAGACGAAATCTCCAAGTTTAAATCCTTCGTGATACTTATACCCATTCCGCTTAAACATATTTCGCTCTCCTGCTCTTCTTCCCTCCCATATACAGCGTCTCTCACTCGCGAGTCACTTCGCTTCTCTTTCCCGACTTTCCGTCAATCTCTTTAGTGAACGCCCTAGGCAACGGCGTCGCTAGTCGAGCGCACACACATCGTCTTCGACTCCACGCGTACGCAACCCCGCGCGCAACTCGGAGCAAATAATACGCCGCGCATATATATAGAATGTAGGGTGACGAGGCGAATGGGCGGAATTGCAAATAGTAATTGTGAGCAATCGAGTTCGTCGGCATTGACGTTGAGCTCGCTACTTGTAAGCTAAATCCCGGGCGAAAACAAAATGCAAAATTAATGTCTTTTCCATTTTGCTAACTTTCCAGCGCTCTCTCTCTCTCTCTCGCGCGCGCGCTGTGCTGCGTTATGTTAATGGCATCAGGATACCCTATGGGAAGATATTTCAGAATTACGTTACGCATATTTTAGACGAACTCTCGGCTTGTTGCAATTTGATGGTACTGCAATATCACGGTCCGTTTGCTCGGATTTACTAACGAGATATGAACAGTTTATTGAACGTGAAGTGTATATATGTATGTGTGCTTTTTAAACGAGTTATTTTACCTTACGATAATGCGAATTACAAATTAAAATGGAAATTTTAATTACGAACAGGCTGAAATTCGATGGTCTTCTTAAAATCGTGTGTATACAGCATATATCAAATTTAAATTCATAATTTAATGACATGATACAGGCGCGATAAATAAACAGATACCCAAAGCTATAGCTTCTTCAAAGAAGAAGTTTTGTATCGATAAAACCAAAGTATGCAAGTTGTTTTTTAAAATTTTACTGGACAATGTGGCATTTATTTAAATTATTTTTGAAATACTATATTTACAAGAAATTTCATTTGTTTTGTATTGTATAGAAATTTTGAATTCCCTTTACATATATTTACATGGAATTTCTTGAGATTATTTACAACAAACCAATTTGTCAATATCTATAAATAATCTTGTTTATCAAATAAAATCATATAATTTCAAATTTAACAAAATAACACGAAGCCGTCCATGCGTTAACTTTCCAAAAACTAATCAGCAAGAAGCCATGCAATCAGGAAAATATAATTTCGCATCCTCATCAATCAATCGTAGGTATGTCCAACCAACATTCCCATTATAAACTTTTAATAGATCCATTGACAGCGAAGAAAAGGCAATAAATAATTCATCTAACCCACTATGTTCAATCTCGAACTATCGTCCGAACTTCGGACGTCCATAGAAGAATCCAGCATCGCAACGGTCGATCGGTAAAAGTTCGAATCTGAAATTTCTCAAATACACGTAAGTCGTATACTCGAGGACCGCATAAAATAAGGGACCCCGAACCCTCTTACGGCACTCCGTCTCTTTCTTTCTCATCTTGGGGTTGTGTCTCTGGAGAGTTTAAGTGGCCCAAGATTCGAGAATAGAGAAGAGCCAAGGGGCGGAGCGAGAAGCAAAGTTCATTGACTACCGAGGCAGACGCTATGGCGGAGAGGAAAACGATAGCTGCGAGGCGGAGTGTGTACACGTTATAGAGAGAGCCTGGAGGGGTGGATCTCCTTGCTTCGGGCGACGAGTCGCAAGAGCACATGAAATAGAGCGGAAAAGTCACTTTTTTCAAGCTCTTGAGGTTTCTGGGTGAATAAGTAAGTGCACTTAATGAAGCATGAATGGCAAATTTATGGATCTGTTATTGTCGTGTGTAACAACGTGTTAATAGCTGAATGTTTGAGAATTGAAATTGAAGGAGAATGAACATATCAATTGAATAGCATTAGTATCAATTGAATATTCTACAAAGAATTATTCGTTCAATCAATAGGATTTGATGAAGTTGTTCAAATCGAGTACTGATAAAAGCTTTTGAAATTTTCACAATAAGCTGTTTATGATACTCTCTAACAATGGTTAAATTTTTATATTTATAGGAGTATAAATCGTGAAAGTTTCCACTTTTTACACGTGTCTCCTATACTGAAGTGTTATGAACGTGATATTTTCATCATCTATAAAAAAAAACTATCTGTAAGATTTAAAAAAAAGCTTCTAAGGGAGAATAAAGAGAGAGAGAGAGACAAATGGAGACCAATCTCTTGTCTTCGCCAACGAAGCACACGCAAAACTCGACTTTTCTTTCTCGATTTCAAAGAGCGTAGGTGTGACCTTAATCTTCGAATTTAATCTAAGGGTGACCTTAAACTTGTCTTGTCTGGACAGAACAAATAATAGAGAAAAAGAGAGTATACAGGAGAGGTAGGAGGGATGAAGAGGAAAAAAGTTTACCTGAACCGAAACATTTTCGAGTAGGGTAGAATGGACCGCGGCCGAGCTATTGATGTTGGAGACTCAAAGAGACCGAATTGTTACACGCGAAATTGAGATGAAACGGACCACGATGTTAACGATAGCGATTTTCTAGTGCACTCAGTCACATAATGCTTCCGATTTCCCGGTAATGACGGTGTCATTGGAATCGATTTGCAAATACTATACCGTTCAGTTTAATGACTCGCATGACTACAATTTGTATAGCCTACCGACCGATACTTTTAATTTCGATCTAATGGGTACATAGTGAGTGTATTTACAAAAAATCGAATATTTTTTCATCAATGGGATATTGATTTTCGAATACCTCTTTTTTGGCTCTGGTGCCAGTTTCGCATTGTGTGCAGTTGTTCGTATGACTATGCAGAAGTCTGCAAAAAAGCCATGTTTGATATGCCTTTTTGGACTGTGCATGCGCTACAGGTATGATCGATGAAGCAAATGTGATTTATTGGGGGTTCCATTGTTTTTGAAACAGTATCGTATTGATCTGAAACAATTGAAACCCTTTTTTAATGTTACGGTATATAGCCTTTTGAAAAGGTCGTATTTCTCTTTTTGTTCCAAGTATAACTTTAGACCCTAATAAAATATTTCAAATCAAAATTGACCCATGTAGATCAAAATTAGTTCATTAGTAAATCTGTATCCTAAATGCGTAGTCCAATATATGCTTAATATTATGTAATGATGTGTACACGGAAATTAGGTCGATTAAGATGAAAAACGTGATTAGGTGCATGCATTTTGTTGATTAAAGCTATTTAATTCTATATGGTCGTAGCAGTCGTCAATAAATAAAATGATATACTTTCAAATGTAATATCAATATAACATTGCTTATATAATACTGTATATTCTTTACAGATAAGTAAAAGACAAATTCATCAAATTATTGTTAGTTTAAACTCAGATGAAAAACTCTTATTTTCGCAAACTATTTACTATGTTTCTGTATATTATACAAATATTCTACTAACTATAATCAATACTCTTATCGTACGTTAGCGTATAAAGTGGCTTACCATTTCATAAATTTTAGATACAGAAACTTATTCAAATAAGTTAATTTAAAGTATAACTGGCAATGAAAATTATTACATAATAATGAAGAGCTTCTCTGAAGTGCATGAAATGCACGAATATATTAAAAAGAAAAAAAAGGAGAGGAAAAAATCTCGCAACTTCAACCCGCGACCCATATTATTTTCAATTTCCGTCTCAACAGAACAGTGCTCCTCTGAGTAACCTTCTCTCTCTCTCTCTCTCTCTCTCTCTCTCTTTCTGTCTCTTTATTTTAGATTCCCTCATACTTTCGCTCCCGTTCTAGATCTCCATCTTTCTCTCCACCACGCGCGGGAGCATCTTTTACAACTGTCTAATTAGTCATTATGAGCGCGACTCCGAATCTCGAAAGGCCTTAGCTCAGCTTAAGCTCATGCGAGCGAAAGAGAAAGAGAGAAATGGCGTACGGCAGATGGAGAAAAGAGACGCTTACGAAGGTAGACACACACACGCACACATAGGCATACTAGCACACTTGCACACACACACACACATACAAGGGAGAGAGAAAGAGTCGAGAGAGTAAGTCGAAAAAATGAGAGCGGCGACCTTCGGCGAAGATTCGCGTGACTCCCGGGAGCTGCTGTTTCTGCCCCTGATGGAGAACAGCTACACTCGCGCGCAGGCAAGGATCGTTCCCTCTCTCTCTCTCTCTCTATTTTTCTCGGAGCTGCTCTTTACGAGAGACCGTTTATCGAGCGAGGATAGCGATAAAAGTGCGAGCACCTCCTTGAGCACAAACAAAGGAACGCCGCGCGCGCGCATGTATACGCGTATAATGCACGGACTCGCGGGCTGTCCCTGATAAGCTCGTTAGATGCTTTGCTCTCTCTCCCTCTCCCTCTCCCTCTCTCTCGCACTCTTTCTATACGCTCCTTTTAATCAATACCTAAGCTCTGCATTCGATATTCTCTTTTCTCCGTGCAGCCCCTATGTACTACCACAGCTGCCGCGGCCGCCACCTACTCTCTCCTCCTTTTTTTCTCTCCCTATAGCATTGCTCTCTCTCTCTCTCTCTCTCTCTCTCTCTCTCTCTCCTTGCTGCATCTTTGTACTTGCGGATTCCGACTGCGCCTTTTGCGTCACGTCGAATAGAGAGAGAGAGAGTCACCTATATCGATTTTCGTTAATGCTCCTTCAGCGAAAGCCCACATACGACTCTCCTCTCCACTTACATACCCGGCCAAGATGCTACACACTACTTTTCTGCGCTTTTTAGCGGGATACCTCTCTCTCTCACTCCTTTCTCTCTTCTCGCTTTTTAAATTGTTCGGAGAGAGACCCGGTTTTTGCGCTGCGGCAGTGTTAATTTGCACACGTGCGAGAGCTGACTGTGTAGAATATAGAGCTCGCGTATATTCCTGAACGGTTACCTTGAAGAAAGAACTTTCTTTTGAGACAAAAAAAAACGCAATTTTAGAATATTGCAGAAAGAGCATTTTGATTCCATAGAGAAATGCTACCGAGGTAGAGGGGTTATTCAAAAATACATTCGTACTCGAAACAGTATAGATTACTTTATAATTTAATGATGTACCAATTATTTTGAAAGAGCTCACTGTTAACAGATAACAATCAAAGACTTAAGAGTTTCAGTACAATAAGTTCATCATTGTCTTACACTACATTTATATTCTCATTATTCATATTAATGCGAAATAATTTAGCAAAGAATTCGTGTCTACGAATCACGCGATAATTAGATCTTTTGAACAACATTCACTTCGTACACACGTGCTGGCGAGTATTACCAAGAATGGGCTTAGTTATGCGTAAGCCCGAATGCTTGCCATGCGCAAAACATGCAGAATGCGAGGGGGCATGCGTATATGTGTGCAGGAATAAGCGTCTGTGTAAATAGATGCGCGTGTAGACATCATTACCAGGAGCTTTAAAGGAGTTAAAAGAGGTACACTTTATGAGCAGGAATATATATTTTCAAAAGAGAGACACGATACATGAAAGTGTATGCCTCTCCGTGAGATTCAAATATTTCGAGGTATATTCCTGCTCACATTTACGTATATACGTACGAAACGTTAAATCGATGGTTCAAGGCTGTACCCTCATCTTATAGGTGAGCAAGAAAGTAAAAGAAGAAGAAAGGAAAAAAGGGATAAAAAAAAAGAACGTCGTACGACTAGGGATAAGATAAATGATACTTGCCGTCGTAAATTTACAGAATCGATTGGTATTCGAATCTTACGTATATATATACACACACACGCGTATATACATGTATTCGTGTGAGCTTCTAGCGACTCACACACATCCGCATGTACATGCACACAGATATATATATATATATATATATATATCCGCGAGGAGAAAAATTCTCCTTAATTCGTAAATCGTTTCGAGTCACACGCCAGAGCAAGGTATAGAGGGACGAGCTACAGAGAACCGTAGTTCGAGTTTTTCGCCGCTTTACTTTGGTTCGCTGGCGCGCGCGCGCCCCTGACGCCGTCGTAAAAACTTCCCTATAGCCTCGCTCGTAAAACCGTTCCTTCTCCGTAAACTAGCCTCTCTTTTCCGAATTCTCGTTTGCGGTGTCGTCTGTTCCTTTTAGTCTATTTGAGCGGGAGACGACAGAGAGGTCCTCTCGTAATTAGAATCATAGCTGGGGATCTCTGCGCCACCCTTGGTCGACTCGCTTATGCGGACACTGTGTGTTAGCTTGTTATGTTTACACTCGTATAGCGCTTGCTCGAAGCTTTTGTAATTTTTATTACGCTTCTCGCTTTTGTGTGCGACACACTCGATTCTCTGTGGATGAGCAAATAATTCGCTGTAATTTAACGTCGACACGAGCTTAAGTAATTGCGACGCCGTTGTCGTTAGGACACGAAGTACTGCATATAAGGGGAAAACGAAGGGGGTTGTTCCGTTTAACGACTTCCTTATGTCAAAGCTCAAGCTTCTTATGAGCTACACATTCATAAAAATACTTGATTGTCAGATATTGGCAGAAAAATTGGTACAAACAGAAGGATCGCTTGCAATTGTATTCGTATTGAATGAGAACCTATATTTAACGGAATAAAATCCCGAAATTATTCTCAAAATAGTTTTGTGCCGATACGTTTTTACAATCCCTTTTCAGTCTCAGAGTTTTATTTTTAGATTCTCTAAGTCAAACGGGAAATGGAAATTTTTTTTATAACTTTATTCCAAAGCATCCGCTATCTCTCCCCTTTCTACAAATGAAAGAGTCATTCTTTCAAAATGAATTTCTCACTCCGACCCCAGGAATATGTATTCAAAGCGTGCTTTTCAAAAAAGGTAAATTCAACGACCACTACATTCTCAAACGATCCAAGCGCACTAGAATAATCCAACTAAATTACACGCGACATGGCGGAAAACTAGACTCTCTCTTCTTCACCGCTCCAAAGAAATAATTAAAAGACATAGCCTATATCCGGAGCCAGTCCACTGCAGTCGCCAGGTTTAATTATAAAAATATTCACGGCAGAGAATGACTCTACCTCGCGTGCACTTGCGCGTGTAGCACTATAGATGCAATCCTCTGTGCGAGATCAGCTTGCAGTTTATACACTCGCGCGTCCGCTAAACGACTCGATTGTGGACGGGATGTTGGCTTCGGTCCATAAAGCAGCGCTAGATTGTGTCATTAATAGGGGACAATAAAGTCCCGCGCACTCGAGGTAAAAGGGAGCAAAATCGAAGTTGCAGAAGCAGCGGCAAGCGCCGAGCGCGCCGTTTTAATGTTCGAGAAAGGCGAGGTGGGGGAAAAGAAAACAAGAAGAGAGGCGCGAGAGCGCAATACACACACACACACACACATCGAGCGGTTAATACCTTTACTCGCGAGTGTTCCGTGCTCTCGGTACTCCATTTACGGCGGCCATGCACAGCCTGAAACTGGGACAACCTGTGGTTGCCACCGCCTTTGCAGCCGTCGGTGCAAACAATGCCAGTGCTGCAGTACTTATAAATACGGCGGTCACTCTCCTCGCGCACACACCTGACGAGCAGAATGGGCTATACGTCCGTTGTCGAGAGATGCTGATGCGAACGCGCAATGATGAGAAAGAAGGGACTCTTCTGGGGGGATACTACTCGCGTGTCCTTGCCTTAACCTCTCTTCTACTCTCTTCCTTTATACCCCTGCTCTAGTCACGGCTTTACTTTAGTCTCGAGCGCCTGCCGTTGAACTAGTCTCGTGTGCACCTGCGACCCGCACATGCGTCGACCAGTCGCTGAAAGTAGAGAAGCAGGCGGAGAAGTAGAAAGAGTATTGAAAAGCTGAGTTTTGCGTTCGTGAAAAGCTGTGCGATGTTGTGTGCATTACAGCTACTACTTTTCAACTCCGTGGGTTTTTGGATGTATTTTTATATTCAAGACAAATACCGCATTTAACGATTGAAATAATTCATCCAATAGTTTTTTTTATATGTATAATTTTATAATAAGGCACTTTAATTCAGTAGGGTATTGCAAATATATGTATACTGAATATGTAACAGATAATTGGAGTATATGTTACAGATAGTATACAAAAATATATTTAAATTGCATAAGTTTGAATCTTATTTAGATGATTGTTATATTATCTGGTCGAACATGTTTACAAGAGGTACCTTTTATTATAGTGTATCCCATTTTTAAAGTTGCACCTGAATAATTTATAAGGAATGTATTTCCTGAAACAAAAGTTCAGATAAAAGTTGTTCGGTTTCAAGGGGGCAATGTCAAGGTGACCTTAGATGTAGCCTCGAAGGTAATTTTCAAGGTTATTTGAAGGTCACCTATCGTTTTTTTAAATGAAAACCTCAATTTTTTACTTCTGAATTGAAAAGAGCTATAAAAAAGGTTATAAACTGTCATAAGTTTATAATGTATAATATATGTGTTAAATACATTGCAACTGTGTATTTATCATATCGATATATAACAATAAATATCTATATATATAGATAAAAGGCAATTTATTATTCAACTTCTCGGTATGGCCATTATTACGTGGCAATTACCTTCCTTGGAATTTCGAAAAAACCGAAATCGCTATAGAGGACATTACAGCATTTTCGAGAGGTACGGTTTCGCTCGTCATTCCGCTGATTAAGCCGATTGCAACAAAGCAAAAACACGGCCAGACAGAAAGACAGCGAGAGAGTGTAAAAGAAATTGCAAGCTCACCTTAATCCGGCGCGCCGATGTGCCGTACGAGTTTTTGGTTGATCCACTAGCACTGTCGTTTCGCCCCTTTACACTTTTTTCCACCGTCTCGAACTAACACTCGCCTATATTTATATATATATATATATACGTTTCAAGCAACTCGAGAAATCGACTTTCGGAATTACTTTTTCCCTCACACGTCCCTAGCCTCCTGTGTTACTTCGTACGGATCTTTAACATCCCACCTTTGTTCGGAACTCACTGTGCTGCTACTGACAGTCACTGATTTTCACCTTCACCTTCGTCGCTCTGCAAACAAGAAATAAACCTTTTAAAGATATTATTCCACTCTCGTAGAATCGGATAGATAATTCAAACTAAATTAATTTTATGCAGCGCAAAAGTTATTTCCAGTTAAGAATAACCTAAAATATGTCATTATTATTTCTTTGACAAATTTTTTTAATTAAAGCTCTGTATAAAAATACAAGCGTTTTTCACACGTCTTTGACAGTAACAAAATAATAAAGCAGAGCTAATCTACTGGGAAACTTTTTTCTGTTCCTGAGGAGTGAGTTTATGTGCAATACATAAGGGTGTCACTATTAGTGCTCAGGCATCGACTCGTATTGAATTAATACGAAAGTATGAAGGTGTGTAGAGACATCCCTATTGTATAAACACTTTTCATAGCCTATCCTCGCCCCTCTCCCGCGCTTCTTTTTTTGTAAATAAATATAGAAGTACAGCGAACAGATGAGCTCATGTTCAATCAGGAGCATCGAGATAGGTTCACTTTTCATAAACCTCGACCTTCTTCTATCTTCGAACGCAGGAAGATCCTTTTTCCATCTATTCATCATTAAGTTATCACTCTCCACTCTAATCGATTTATTATATAAGTACATGTCTATTTAGATTGCTCATTGTTTGTTATTACAGATGAGTGGATTCACAGGGCTATGAGCGATCACGAGCCATTCCGCAAATGCTACCGCCTAAGATTCTCTTTAAATTTTAGTGGTGCTCTGGAAACCCATTTACACCGGATCTCTGAAGCCAACTGGTAGATACTGTGAAGCGGAGCGATGATCCTGTTCAGCTTTTAATGTACTAATTTGGTGGCCGTCAGATGAAACTTGCCGTGATTCTCGAAGCTGCATAACCTGGCAATGACAATTTAGCTCTGGAAGGAAATTGGTCTTCCTCAATAACAGATCAGATAATTTTTCTACTTGAGTAGATCATGGCATAAATCAGTACCCACTAACTGAACTTAAGGCATGAAGGATCATACCAACAACAGCCAGCACCAATCAGATGCCATTTACTTTGAAAATATACAATTATATGAATAATAACTAGTATATAACTAATATATAATATAAGTATATTTATAAATACAGGTATATAAGAGTTTGGGGTTTAGCAGTTCATCGAGCAGTTAAGCTTCTTTTTGTAGCAAAACCTGAACGTCTTGATAACGTTTAGATGGATCTATCTTCGATATTCCTTATATCCGATATCTTATTTATACCGAGGGAACGACGAGGATACTGGAGTACTCTATAATCCTTTTCTATTTTGCAGTTAGGCAGGTGAAGACACTGAATTTTTGGTCCTTGTTTAATTTTGCCGCTCTTGATTTATAATTCTTTGCCTATCTCATAACTAAATATAAATTGTGACCATGGGTTAGTCAAATGCTGTACAATTTTTTATTATGCTTTTACTCACAATCAAAGCATAAGCAAAATGTCTAGTCGAATAAGAAACCGTAACTCCGAAAAATAATTGGCGTATTCTTTTTAAAAAAGGCAAGTGTTTTCCCGTCGCACTATGCAGGAGAACAAGAAAAACAAAGCAAAGCAAACAAAAATGCACAAGGATTGCAGTGCGGTAGAAAATAAAGAGATGCAGAAAAAGAGAGATCCGACGTGAATAAAGCGAATGAAGCAAGAGAGCAAGAGAGCGAGTCGCTCGCACGGCACAAACTAACTGTGCAGGGAGGACAAAAATTGTGTCCGAAAAGAAAGCGGAGAGCCCGGTGTGCAGTTCTTGGAAAGCACGAAATTAAAGTAGCTCCACGCAAGCGCACCGGGTGTGGACCAGTTCCCCTTTGAAATAGTGAATAAAAATATTTCCGACGGTACGCGCCGCTTACTCGCTTTCCTAACGCACAATGAGAAGGAAAGCAGAGAGGACAGTGACAAAGGGGGGAAGATGAAACGAAGGGTAAAAATGTAGTAAGCGGGATTTCTGAAAGAGAAATGAATACGGTGAAAGGAGAAATACGGCGAGCATAAGAGTAAGAGAAAAGAAAACGATCCAGCACCGTTATTTGCCGATAACTCCCTTTTTGCTCAATGCCAATTAGACCGGTGTCACACTTGATATAATCAAATGAAAAGGCAAGCTTGATAAACGATTGCGCCATTTTTGCTAAACCTATAGTGCTTTACATTTCAATCGCTTGCTGCAGACGACACATCATTTTAATTGCAAGCTCACATAACTTATTTCATCCAAGTCAGTTTGCGTATTTATAAAATGTTGCCAATAGAATAAAAAACGTTTTCTTTAAACTAAATTTTGCCGATTATTTTATCTTGCATAGTAATAATTTCGCTGAATAAAGCTTACCTAAGTTGCAGAACGATTAGGTTCGTTTGTTGGTAAAACACTGGCGTTTGAACGTGCATATCAATGTAACAAATATTTTGATTTGCACGAGTACCTGGCAGTACTCCAAAAATTAATCAACGCGTCGTTACCGACGTCGTCAAGTCCTGGCTGCGTGTGCGTGCACTGCAAAACGAAGATTTACTATTCAGCGCTATGACGTGAGTGCGATGCACTGTAAAATATCAGAGCAACGAAACCTGCGCGAGGGAATCTCATGCGATATCCCCTTTACGCCTTTAACTTGAACGCTAATACGTCATTAACCTACTTTTTATATTGCGTCTAAAAAAACTGTCGAAATGATAAGAAAGAAGTTTTCTTATAATGAACGCCGAAATACAAGCGGGAGTGAAATTTTGTTACAATTAAAAGAAAAATGAGTTCTATCTATTCACTTATTTTGAAAATATGGTATGGTCGACTTTTATTCTGTGAAGAAAAATAGTATTGTTTTAAGAGCAAAGGAAACTTTAATGGTCTGATTGTATGTAATAGAAAATTAATGAATTTTTATTTAAGCTTATTAAAATTAAGAGTATAACTGTTAAGTAAGTAATGTTATATGATTAAAATTTTGAAATTGAAATTTGAATTGCTGATATAGTAAAAATAAATAAGTTCAGCTCAATTTACGATCTTTGGGTTCTATACGTATTTCCAAAATCTACCGTATTACAAAATAATATAGGCTTCGAAAACAATAATAATAAGAATTAATCCTGAAACCTGACAGTGAAACAAAATGATAAAAACCATGAAATTCTAGTGATGATCCAAAGCTATTCCTTCCATTTATTACGGGCGAAGTCATCGTTCAAAAAAAATACGGAGCTTCATCGCGCTATTTTTCTTCTGCGCAGTAGAAACAAAATTACAAAAAGGAAAGGGAATAAAGAAGAATAAAAAAAGAAAGCCGCAGCGCCACACATCGCACACATAGATCTTTTATTTCGCGCCGAGCGAATAGGAAACGGCGCAAAGATTTAGAGGAGCCGCGAGGGTAATTATTTGCTCGATGGTCCTGAAACTGTCAACTACGAAAATGGATGAATGGAGAAACAGAAAGAGAAAGAGAGAGAGAGATGCCTGTCCACTAAAGTATCAACGACTCCTGGCAACGTTCCCAAACGGCCTTGAATGGTATTTACCTTGGCGAACTCGGTCCCGAATTTATCGCCTTCTCGCGGCTCTGCCTGGTCATAGCAGAGAACGAATAGTCACGGAGAGGCCGAGCAGAGAAAGAGAGAGAGAGAGAGAGAGAGAGAGAGAGAGAGAGGGGCAGAATGAGATTAGTCAGATTAGAGGCTACGTACAAAAGCAAATAGGATGGAATGCAGGCGGTTTTTTGCATTCCCCTCGAGGCTGCGGTGCGAATGTGCAACAGACGCAAAAAAACCGGGAGACGAGACATAACAGGATGGGCCACATGACTTCTCCCCCTATAGATTGCAAAAAAGACCAGTTTTGCACTCGAAAAGTTTCCAGTCGTCACCAGTTTCTCTTTCGTCACTTTAACTGTTACTTTTATAAATACAACGCTCGGATTTATCTTTATTACTCGTCCCTTTACTTATAATTATTCAGTTCTTAATTTATCTGTTTATTTTCTTTTTTTCCTATGACGATTGCTTTCTGTTATCTTTGTTTGTATACTTGTCCTTCGGAACTTATGTGAAATTATTTTAATTTTAGCTTGGATAAATTGTGAGTTTTTTATCTTTGATTTCTGTCATCTATTTGTTCTAAATGTTCTACCGCGCGTGTTTCGAAGTTTGTCGCTGGTTCTTATATAGGTGTTCCAATTCCACTATTGTGCATATATACATATTACATAGCAATAATATACTCATTAAATAGCTGTACCAGCTTAGTTGGCTCACATATTCCCACCCTGACGCTCTAAATCATAAAAGATAATGCTTTTATGGCACACAGCATTTTGCCACTTTTATATTGAGACAAATTTTCTGGATTAGCTTGGTATTATTTTTGTGTAGTCGTCACACAAATATTATCGACCTAAAGAAAAGTGTTAGAAAAAAATATTATGAAATTACAAGGGACGCGCAACTAAAAGTATTTGGAAGCAGCCTACTAACTTGAGCGCGCTAAAGTCTTTTTATAGTTTTTCAATCCAATGCCACCATTGAAAGTTTTACATCCTTAAGCAAAACCTGATGACAACATTCAACTAGTGAAATCCAATATCTGTGCAATAAAATTGAAATTTCATCGTGAGAGCAGTAAAGTTCATCGTTTAACGGGGGTCTCGAGACAACTTTTGTTTAACAACTCCGAAAACCTCATCAAACAGTTGTAAGTAGTAAAACTGAGAGTATCGCTATTAGCCTTTTACTTCCTTTATATATTGCAATTCGCTTCTTTATATCTTTTATTTTCAATGTACCTGACTTTATTCACGCTATCTCATATTATATTCAACGTGTAAATTTTTACTATCGCTTCGCCACGATTACCCATCATAGTATTTCAAAAAGTGGTCAAGTCTTTAGAGATGCAGCAAATCACTTTGAAATGCAGTCACTTATGTTTGAAGTAGAATTATCACTTTATACAATGAATATTTTGATAACCCCTATTGTTGTAAGGGTTTACAATAACAATTATGAATCAATCTATCCATTCGTTATATCGTGAAACAATAAGAGTTATTAGCTATTAAACGCACAAAATATAGTAAATGGAGTTCAACAACTTTTTCGGTTAAACTAACTAACCTCTTTCCGTGTATATTTCCACACATTAATCCCCTGTTTTTTTTTCGTTTCAGGATCGTTGGCTCCTCGCACCAATGCTGCCGGTTTTTTGCTCTTACGCCGCGTTTTGAGCCGTATGAAGGTAAATTGCATTTGAAGTTTCAACGCCGCGAGTATCAAGAGGGCAAGCACTTAAAGTTCTTACTGTTGCTGCTGCTGCGTCCGCGTGACTTCATATATATATATATATATAACGTACGCTTGCTTCCGAGCCGAGGAGCTTCTCTCGCTCTCTATTTCCGCGTTGGTATACGAATTCCTTCATTTCGCCAGTTTCCTCGATCTATTTAGCTCTGGTAATAGAACGCTCGGATTTTACAGGCTCGTAAAGACGTTCGCCTTCCTCTCTCTGTCTGTCTCTCTCTCTCTCTCTCTCTCTCTCTCTCTCTCTCTCTCTTTGTTTCTCTCATTCTTACTCACTCTTTTCCTTAGCACTCTTTTTGTCCTTCTCTCTTTCTAATCTCTCCTCTGCCACTGTTTTGCCGGGTACACTTCTCTCTCTCTCTCTCTCGCTCTCTCTCTCTGTTCAATACCCCGTCCACCCACTTTCCAAAGCTCCACTGCCTCGGTTCATTCTACCTCCGTAACACGCGATGCTTCGCCCGACAAAAGTTATACGCGTGCCTTTAAGCTTGGCAGAGAATCAAAGAAGCTCGACCTGCCACGCGAGCGTGAGCACGCACAGCGTAAAGCTCAACAGTCCGATGAAATGACGAGATTTTCCGAAATTGCCACCAGGACTAAGGGATTCCCTTATTTCTAAGGTGGATTGTGGAGGATTTATTGTGAGAATTTGCAGCCGCCAAATTTAAATTTCCATGATTGCACACACTCATGTGTTCGCTTGATAGAAAAATTCAAATATATATTCATCATATCAATTTTTGATTACCGAAGGAAAATTAAAGTAATATTGGATTTTTGACTTCCAATATTACTAAATAATTAGATTCAAAGTAATCAAAGAAAATAACTAAATGTTTTCGTATCTACATTATTGGTTAGAATCTGGTTACATTAAATTATAGTGTGCAAAGGATTATGTTCATTTATTTTCAACCTTGTTTTCACCAATGATAGCTGTCAACGTATGGGTTGATCAGTAAATAATTATTAGTATTAATTAAATTTGGTTATTAATTATTATTAATTAAAGTTTATGTATATATATACACACATAAAGTTTAATTTCCCAATAATAAATCATAATTTAACTTTAGTAAATTTAAATAAAATTTGCTTGAATTATGATGCTCAGCTCTATTTCTGTTTTATCTGTCATAATTCGAAGAAGATATTCGATAGATGAAAAATGCAAGGGAACTGACGTAATCAGATTTCCGTGCAAATATGAAAAATATAAGAAAAATTCGGTGAATATCGTATTCTTATCGCATAACTCTTCAATTGATGTACAATTTGTTCTTTTCAATGATTGCGAACCAATTACAGTTTACTTGCTTCTTATGAAAAGGAAAGCCTTGTGTATAATTTAATAGAGATCACGAGAGTTGTCATTTATCGTTAAATCATTGATGCACTAGTGTGGCCGGACATCAGAACTAAAAATGATTTTACAGACACTCTTAAAACTATAATTTCATAATAAAGAAACAAAGTTATTCTCTGACTAATAGTTTTTTAGACTGATTCCAAAAGAAATATTTCAAATTTATAAAATAAAATGTTGCCAGATGTTAAGCCTTCCTTTTAATTCCAATGAAATCAATTTCACGACCCTGTCTAAAAAAATGTGATATCGCGCATCAATGAACCCCGATCGCAGCGATACCATCGAAATCCCCATCCACATTTCACTCGGAAAGTTCATCTCGCAGAGAAAGAGTGAGAGAGTGAGAGAGAGAGAGAGCGTCTACATCAAGCGTTCATCGAACCCGAAAGGTCTACCCTCGTAGAAGGTCTCCCACGAAACATTGAACTTGGAAAAAAAAGGAGGTCGAGAGCTGCGAAACGAGTGCGTCTCGCCGAAGGTTAACGCACGAATTGGCGCCACGAGGTCCCTCGGAGCGATCAAAACACAGCACCGTGCGAAACAAAAACACACTGTGGCGCGTGTGCGCGTGCGAAAAAATCAAGAAGCCGCGAATCCGCGCGCAAACCAGAGAGCGATAAAAAGAAGTACCCGAGAGCGAGAGAAAGGCGGACAGATCAGCGGGCAATTGGAAGCTCCCGAGAGAGAGAGAGAACTGATATTTATGCGCCGCGATATGCGATCACTTCGTACGCGCTGGCGGCGGCTGTGCAGTTGGCTGCCATCTCGAGCTACCGTGCCATTACCCGACAGCGCAATTTCCCCCGGCTATATACTCTATGCCTGTGTGTAATACGGCTTGGCTGCAGCGAGGCAAGATGAGTGGCCACGAGTCCACTCGAACGCTACCGCCGCCGCCGCTCGACTCCACGCTTTATCGCCGTCAGCTCTTCCCTATCCAACGCCTGTATAATACCTTTTATGCGCGACACTTGCCCGCCGCGTGTATGTACAGTATCGACCGGCCGAATTTCCCTCTCGGCCACTTGTCTTTCTTCTATATACCCCTACCCTCCCACCACCACCAACCCCCTTTCCCAACTGTCCATTTTGATTTATGCTTCAACGCGATGTATCTACTTCGTGTTCTGACCTCACAAATGAAGTGGACCCTGAGTTTCTGGTATATAATTATCTAAATTTTGAGGAAAATATCTGCGAGTTTGAAAAACAGTGTGCCGTGTTTTTGTGAAAAATAATGGTTTGTTAAATCTATGCAGTGGTTAAAAATAGTGCTTTAAAGTTATCTGCGTGCTTTAATGTATGGAACGCGGTTAATGTTGGTTTGAGAGCTTGCTCTATGTATAAGGGGTGAGTTACATACTTTGAAATTTTGATGAAAGTATAATGGACTAATGCTTTTTAACGAATACTTTTACTTTCCGGTGGAATTTTCTGCTTTAAGATCAAGTTGAATTTGAGATTTTGTAGAATCTGATCGAACAGAATGCCTTGCTCTCTTCTGTTTAAAAGTGCTTTGTAAGCGCTTTATAAGTGTTTTGTAAGTGATTTGTAAAAATATCTGGAAATTCAAATTAATACTGATAAGCTAAGAGTACAGCACATGATAGATACTAGTACCCTATAATAGAAATAAAACCATTTAAAATGGCCGTACAAACCTAGTATATGGTTATAATAAATGGCTAGTTCCTTTTTTGTAATGTAACGTTTATTTGGTTATTATTTGATCATATTTAATGGCTTAAAAATGCATACAAAATAGATAATTATATACATAAGCTCTTACAAGGTAAGTTTTAGTTATTAAAAATAGAGTCGATCATTCTAATTTCCACAGTCCTATGTTGTATCTATAGTCATATTAGATCTTACAGAACAAGGAATTATATTCAAAATATTACTTTATAAATTTTTGGTATTTAAGCGTTCAATTTTTCGTTTATCTTGACACTGTCAGTATATATTATTGCATGTTAAACTGAGCATCTGATTCTGTCTCTCTCACTCTCTATTTTTGCTAACTAAAAAACAGATTCAATTTCCAGCTATCCTTTATTTTTGTCCAAAATAATGCTATCAAACAGTAAAGTATATTATTTTATATCTATTTTTTAGTCCTATATCGAGACCTATATAACGTTTGAATAATATAGGAAAAATCGATTAAGAAGAATGACTTTTACTCCAATTTCATAATTTATTGGTTACAAGAATTAAAATTACCTTTAATTTCTTTTTTGAGTTGTAAACTGCTCTTTTTTTCAGAAAAAATAAAATGTTGAAACTACAGGAGCTGCAAGATTGTAGCTTTGAATTACATCAGACTGAATTTCAATTGTGACTGTAACTTCTTTAATTACAACTGGTACGAGATACTAGCTATTATTTTAAAAGTTTTTGCAATTTCTGCGATAAAATTTATCAAACAAAACCGCAACTGCATTAACTATAAGCTTTTTAACATTTTTTAAACTTAAAAAGGGTAAGTGATAAAATATTTTGAAAATAATTGCGTGGTAACGCAAAATATTCTGTAAAATAAAAAAATGTATTTGTGCAGTCAACTTTTATTTGTGTCAATATTAATTAGTATATTATATCATGAACCATCTAGAATTTCACATCATTAAAATAATAAATCTTTGATAGTTTTCATAAAAGTTATGGTTTCACTTTCAACTTTCATCTATCCACCAAGCCAAGCTCTCTTTGAACTATATATAAAATTTTGTATTTCGTTTTCATATATCGAGCGCTGTCGTCATTCGATGCTGTATAAACTTACTTTTCCCAGCACCCAAGGCAACCGTAATGAAAGTTCAATTAAAGTTTCTTGTCAATATTTTTAAACGAAGCCAAACTCATCGTACATTACGGTGTAACTTTCTTAGATAACAACATTTCTTCTAACCTAAGGAACAGAAAGTCATCTTTTCCTTTGGTACGTATTTACAATTGCTATATTTCATCATTGAAATAAAGAAGCTTTAAATTCCTCGTATTTTCTTATTTTTAATACTCTTGGAAAAACGCAGACTCAAATAATTTAATGATGTATATTTGAATTGGGATTCTTTTAAGGACACTAAATCGAGCTGTATCCTATAAACCTGCAATAAACTGCTAACAAAACAATCACTTAGTAAACATGGAGCAGCGACCGGTACATTCCCTGGTTGGTCGCCTCAAACGTCATTAATAGTTTGTTACACTAACTAAATCTAGCCTCAGCTCTTCAATTTTAGCGCTACATACCCGTGACATTAGTTCGCGCAATGCAGTTAAAACAATTTAACTGGATTGACGAAATTGTTTGTCATTATAACTGTATTGCCACTGCCGTGCTTGATAAACAGAGGAAACTATTATATGAAAATCCGTTTATCTTACGTGCACGCGGCATTAAAACTCTATACGCGTTTCGGTGAAGATCGAGGAAAGAGACGAAGATACATACTACAGAGGAAGACAAGGTCTATATATATATATACACATACATATATTGGAGCTCTTCGGAATTGGCTAACAGCGCACGAGTCAAAGTTTCGTGCACCGCGCGGGAGGGTGAGGAGCTGGCAAGAGAAGGACTTTAAGCTCTTTCGGCCCAGTCATGCAGACGTGCGCGCGCGAGAACACCAGGAGGAAAGCTCCGTCGTCGTCGCCAACAGTGTGTGTAGTTCGGCATAAGAGTCTCGGAGGGAAGGCTGCCGCTGCTTCAGCTGCTGCTGCTGCTGCTGCTGTGCGCAGTGAGCAAAGTTTCGGTGGGGCCTGGCCAAGGGGAGGAAATTGAATCTAGCGCTCTGAGCGTTGAGAGATGGGAAGAGGCGAAATTCCATTATGTGCGCAGACTTGAGCAATCCCTGCAGCGCTGCGGAATCGCCGATCGTGACTCACTGCGATGCACCTGCTGCGCCCTGCAGAACTGTATTGTCATTCGTACCTTATACGACCGGAACGTCTGAAAATGTAGATCTAGCCGGAACTTTCTCTGTACGAGACTTGGCTATTTTTAGACAGTTGGTTGGAAAAGTGTTCAGTGAGTGTAGGTACTACGTGTAATCTTTGGGTGATAATCGTGTAGCAGCGTTTATGTGGTTTGTTGGACTATGCTATGATGATTGTACAGCTGGGAAAAATACCTAAAACAGTTTTCTTTTCATGAGATCGCTACACTTGACAGCAACGATCTCAATATCGCTTCAGAATAATGATTACCATGATGATTGTTAACCATTACAATGTGCTAATATTATTTTTTATACATATTTCGCTGCCCTGTTCTCAGAATTCTTCCTTCCTCGCGTACAAATGTAGTCATGAGTATGTATGCTTAGCAATGCATTTGAGAAAAACTGTCGGACTATTATTGTCACGCAAAGTAATAGGCATATAAGTATTCATGGCATGCAACGTTTTGGAGACTAATGGATATTGGTTTCAGTTTCTGTATTGCTGTATACACATTAAGATTTTATTAATAAGTGTAGCTGTAGAGTTGTAATTAATTTAGTTTTAACTAAAGCTGCCAGTACGGAATTTTTTTTGTGTGATACAAAGATGGGAAATGTATGAGATGGAGCTTTGGATGACTAACGATAAACCATAGGCTAAACGAGAAGCTTTTTGTCATTTGACGACAATATTATGGATGATGGAGTCATAATTCTGGTAAAAAATTTGTTTAAACTGTGTCATATCTCTGAAAAATGAGTAGCTAAAGAAGATGAACAAGACCGACTCAAATCACGAAGTTAGTGTCGGAAGATTGAAGGACGAAGATCATAGGTTTTAGAAATAGCAGTTTCAAATGTACCTATTTTTTTTTATCGAAGGAGTTGAGTCTATTTGAAAAATATTGGAAGTAACAGAGTTTAGGATTGGCCCTGAAGCAGCAAAGCATGCTGATGTGAAAAGTTCAGGTGCTCACTCTCTACCATAGTAGACATACAGAATTTTAAAAAGTTAGAACAACCGGTACGACTGCTAGACTAAAGAATATTGATTTTAATCAAGCCGACTAGAAAGCCTTCTAAAGATCGCTAATTATATGTTAATATTCATTATCACAAAATTAATGGACTGGCAATGTAAAGTATAGCCCATTAAAAATTGGTCATTTTCCAAATTTGTTACAATGTTTATCTCATAATACTTCACATATTTTGAGGCAAAGAAACTTATACATTCAAAAAATTTGTTTCAACCAAATTATTTTTATATATATTACCAGATTTGTAATGAAAAAGATTGCGAATAATGCAGTTACTCTACGTCAAGTAAGTCCATCAAAGTTATCAACAAGTTTAAGGATTGGACACTCCAGTTTTGCATTGAATAGATAAGAAGCTTCTTTTCATTGTAAATCGGTCAACAAAAATATCTATATAGTTGTGTACATTAATGGGAGATTGATGAACGCGGTTTATATCGAAAGATTAGCGGCAATTATGACTTCATTTCGAGAATGATATGTATACTGTTCTGCTGATGTTTGATGGATAATGTTTCTCAATATAATAAACGAATTTATATGAGTACTTCAGATGGATTATTACTTTGCAGTTCTTACAAATATATTTTTCTCAATTCTTGAATCTATATTAAAATTTTCAATCATTTCTCATACGGCAGTGTGGATATTAATTTTTAAAAAAATCTAATTCGCTATTTATCGACCTTATACCTCATAACAAAGCAATAAAATGCGACAAGATTTGCGTTGAGATTACTATTGCTTAAATCACTATTTTAATTATTCAATACTTTTAATTCGACATGCGCAGCTGTGACTTTTACGGTTAGATTTAAACTGTCCTTCGTTACATATCATCCCAAGGTTGAGCTGAGATAAGGACCTCTTCATCTGACTTGGTACTCCGAATTATATATGTTCTCAAGGCTAGATAGATTCAAACAAAGTTTCAGAGTATAAGTGCTTTAAGCAAACTCATATATGAATACAATGATTACTAAAAGTGATAGTAATAATCTTTTCTAATTACCTAAGGCAGTATTTAATAAATCTTTTTAAAAAAGATTAACTTAAATTAATTAAAATGAATGAAACAAGAAGGTAAAATATCATATTTATATTGATATTAATTGATCAAATGTCAAATAACGAAGAAGCGGTACTCAAACTTCAGAATAATTCAAAATATTTATTTCGAATGTCTAACGTATTCCAGTGCAATATCGGATTTCAGTTAGAGAACGCATACGTAAAGAGCAAGCTATGGAATGCGAAGAATACGTGCGTTCCTTGACTTAAGGGAGAAAAGTGACGTGAGAATGGCCCTTCGCTATTGATTTAATTCAAACTCGATGAGGGCGTACGATCGATGCTCGATTTAAATATTATGGAATACCGAGCGAGCGCAAATTCATAATGAAAAATACTTACGGAGACAATGCAATTAGAATTGCTGGGGAATCAAAATCCAATAATTCTGATTCCAGGGATTAAGTGGAAAAACGCGCGAATGCGAAAGCAAACACCTCGTTAATCGTCTCGGCTTACTATTTCAATCACAGTCCCGTATTTTTAACAAAATCGGACTGCACGATTTCGTTTTAAATAGTCGATAATCGTGTGCATACGCGTGGAGAGTTTGATATAAGCAATATGCATTGAGATGACGCTCGCGCTAAAATGCTTATATATTCATTGCAAATAATCAAAACCAATTTATCAAACGAAAATGAAAATTTGTGCAATGCCCAATAACTTCAATAAGCGAATTCAGTTGTCAGTTTGATAATTTTAAACGACTTTCCTCGGATTTATATTAACAAAGTAATAGCCTACATTTTGATAGATCATCGCTCGGCTGAATTTTTGTTTTCCATTCATGCCTCATTATCAGAGACACTTTTTTTCCTTCGCCACAGCAGCGATAATACAAATATTGATCGGCCTATACGAGGAAGCGATTTACCAATGCCTTCGGTAGTGATTTTTCGTATTCATTTCTTGGCATTCCCTCGCATGTGTAATCAGTGAATTCGTCTCGCGCGATAAAGACCATAACAAGACCTTTGCGCCTTTTTTTCATTCCCCAAACTGCATCGCATTATCGCGCACTTTGCTTATTACCTATATCCCGCGGCGTTCGCTCACGAAAAGCGAGAAAACACGGCGATAGATGCTTATTGCGTAAACACACAGATACTCGCACCCACACACACTCACGTCTTCGAATCTCTCGCGTCGCCACATGAGCGACGTCAAGCGCGGCACAAGATAACGTCTCGATTACAATCTCTCGACAGCGATAACGAAAATCAAATTGTCGAAGGCTTAAGAGGCCGAGGCAATCGACACTATATGCCCGCGCGCTCAGCTCTCACGCGAGATTGGACTGGATTTTTTGAAGAGAGGCGCGCGGGTATAGACGTCGACGCTTGCACGATAAATCTATGTGGCGACGTACGAGAGGAGCTGCTTCGTCGCCGCCAGCCGAGCTTATCACAGGCTGGCTCGTCGAACATGAAAGGAATGGAAGTCGAGGATTCCTTGGGCCCCCGCGCAACTATTTTAAGGGCCACAGACTGATAAGTTTGCGATTTGTCATTCTGACGTGCCTTTGGCTGGCGTGCACGACCGTAAACGTATATATATATATATTCTTTGGGTGGAATTCTGGGTTCGCTTAACGATTAACGCAATGTTACAAAATTTTTATAGAATATTGCGGTTAACCGATAAAAATATTATTTATTATATTATTATATTGGTTATAAAAATAATCGATTGATCCAAAATTACATTTTACGGAGGAATCAAAATTGACGTTCAAAGTAAATGTTATTTTAATAATTAAATATTTGAATTATAATTGTAATTTTAATGTACCGTATTGATTCAACGAAAATTTGAATTACGCGAATTATTTGCATAAAATACGGGAATTCCAAATTTAATATTAAAGCGGGCTTTCACCGTTTGACTCTACTCTCATACTTTCAACGACGTAAATTACATATTTTAACTAATTTAAGTACCAGCTATATAGTAAAGAAAATAAAACAATCTTGAATAGTTACATCTCGTGGCTATACCACTACAAAATTGCTATTCGTAACTAGTTTGAGGTTAAAAAGTTAATTAGACTAGGAGGCAGAATGTGTAACCTCATAGTAAGGCACCTAAAATTAAAAACAATTTCTTTTTAGCTGAGAAAAGCTGCGACGGCGGCGGCTATGTTAACGAGATAAAAGTAAACGATAATGCGGGAGGAATAATAGCCAGTCGATAGCATCGATGCGTCGGATTAATTGAGCAGATACAATCTCGCTTTGCTGGAAACTCGACAAATGGACTATATTATAGAGATTCGATTTAAGAATCGTATTATGCAGTTCTTTTATGTAACCAAATTCTTTCTTAGTTATAAGCTTTAGAGTGCTTCAGGATATATATTCGTAATTGTACAATAAATAAGATTTAGTTGAAAATGAAGGTTATAAAACTTTTTATTAATTTACATACACTTAGCAGAATTTAAGAGAATAGTTTATGTGGAAGAATTACAATGGGAAGGTATAGAATATAATTATGCACTATAATACGTCAGAAAATAGGTACCGTGTTCATGCCATAACTGATTTATTTTAACACTTAAAATGAAACTTTTAATTAGAAAAAGTGGAAGAAAGACAAACCTCTAGAGCTTTAAAGTAAGTCGAAGAAAATTGCGACTAAAGTGAATGTTACTTTTTAACAAGTTAACAGGTGTGTCTCGAGTTGGCTGATGAAAATTTGTGACCTCGGAAAGTACTCTCTTTTTTCAGGTACTAATTTCACTCTAGAATGAAAATATTTACATAAGCCCGAAGTGAAAAATGCTTAATGAAAATCTCGAGTTCATTACAAAGAACATTCGCCAAGCAACAAGTCGCAGTGTAACCTCGACGAGTTGTCATTGTTCGGTAAATCTGAAATAATTTCAAAGCAAATACAACAGCGCAGACGATAAAACTTGCATCGGTCATGGCAGATGCGCATAAGTATGTGCAGAATAGGAAGCAATTGTACAGGAGACCGCGCGTCGGTGAATAATTGAGCCTAAACGGCGAGGGGAAAAAGAAGAGACTCGACAGTACGAAGCGAAGGAGACGATGTAGCGGCATAGCTGTAGGCAGCAAGAGAAGAAAGAGAAACCGTAAAGGCGCGAAGACAAGAAAGACGCTCTCAGCTCGATTGTATCGGAACGAGGCGTCGACAGCGGCGGCGGCGGCGACGTCGGCGGCAGCTTGGCTCGACGGAAAATTCCTTATCGTCGCGGCTCCTCTTCGCTTCGCGGAAAAAATCGAAGGCCGCCGCACCGCCTCATAGAGCGCGGCTGCCGAGTTTTGCAATTCTCCTCCCGCACAACTTTAGCTCCTCTCTCTCTCTCTCTCTCTCTCTCTCTTTCTCCCTCCTTCTATACATGTATACACACTCTCTTTCCTCATCTGCCTTCAGTCGCGCTTATATACACTCGCGTTCGTTATAATCTTCCGGATTACTTGAAGCGCGCGCCAAAGACAGCGAGAATAAGATGCAGCAGCAGCAGCAGCAGCAGCGTATAAGCGTCGGCAAGTTTTGCGAAATCCGTCGCTTAAGCTCGCTCAGTCGCTTAATATTTCAGTTTTCGTGCACACGGGTGTGTGCGGTGTGCGTGTGTAGCTCTCGTGTGAGAGAGACGGAGAGTAAGTGGCCGGGGGGCGGTGGACTTCCTCGGGCCGGAGAGCGAAAGCATAAATAATGTAATCTCTCGAGACGCGCGCGGCAAGCCGATTAGAACTGTGTTATGCCGCCGAGGAAATCGCGATTAGCGGCCTTCTTTTATAAAAACGTAACCGAAGAAATTTGCTTTCATTTTTGCCGTTCGACGATCGAGTCACTGCAGATAAATACGCGCGCAGATTATTTATCTTACAACAATGCTGAATTATATGCTTTGAGAAAGCTATAGAATTCATATATGCGCTGCACGAGGGTTTCATCAATACTATTTCGAATCTCTAGCGATCGATACTCCTATCAATCTGCAGTTTTTTATAACGAAAAATAGAGAACCGTGTACCGTATCAATATCCTCGTGGAATTAATTTCGAAAAAAAAAGGTCTGAAGATGAGTTTTCTTTATAGTAGCGATAAAGAAAAAAACTGGATGGATTCAAAATAGAGCACCCCGCGCGCGTTTTTATTATAGTGAAAAATAAACGTCCGCGTGCATCGGACTGACGCAACTCGTATTTCTCAGCCCTTACACACTCACGCACGGGGGCAACGAATTCCAGGGGATATGGTTTGATGGACGAGAGAGAGAGAGAGAGAGAGAGAGAGAGAGTGCGCGAACACGTAACCGACGCATCGTCAGCACGTAAACGCGTAAAAGAACGTAAACGCACGCGTGTGCGAACTGAATCGCGTATACGTATATTTACACGACAGCGATGTAAAGCTCGTCTCGGTCCGAAACTCACTGAAACTCGATTTACGAGCTACGTGACCCAAGATCAAACGGCTTATGCTGCCTACCAATCGACTGGATATGCTTGTATACATCTATCACGTGAGAGAGTCTTATCGTTGAATCGCCGATTTATGAGTGGGGTTATGTATTTATTAAAGATTTCCACGCGATCAATTTTACTTTTGTAAACTGAGCGTATAAGTATACCGACCAACATCGGATTCAGTCCATGGGATAAAGATTTCTACGAGAAAGTGTATTTTTTCCACTTTTATTCGAAGTGATTTGCATGTAATTTACTATAAGTTTAGTTGGTGTACCGTTTTCATTGACGTTTTATTTATGCGCCTCAATAATGTATGCTCTTTTAAAAAAAAAGTTGTGTCCATGTGTCGGCAAAACAAGTGCACTGCTGTATTCCTGTACGACAAGCTAAGTAAAAAATACAGCAATCAACAAAAAGTATGTTTTATTACAGGACAATTTCATCTAGTAATAGTCAATATTACTTCGGTCGAAGTTTATATGCCTAAAAATACATATTCATTCATTTTACTATTTATCATGCAAAAATATCGGATACGCCATGCGTTTTATACATCGAGTTAAGGTCGGATCTTAAAAATATTCGCGAAATTGCAACGTAAAATGTTGATTCGTTCATAATTGGTGATACTAAAAAAGTATTTTATTCCAGGGCCTTAAACTAAATTTCAGAAGATAAATTCTTTCTCCCATAAAGTCTAATGGCCCTAGTCCAACATGCACACTTTCGGACGAAAATACTTCACCACTTTATACCGAACTTGTTAATAAAATACTTGATGCTTTGACGCAATTAAGGACACGAACTAGAAGGATAATAAACTCTGGAAACCATGAAAATATAGCGAGCTCTATGTCCTACATTTTCTAGAACAATGAAAACTGCAGCTGTTGCGAGCATCCTTTTTTCTTGCAACTCTTTACATTACAGAATTAATATTATACAAAATGAAATCAGGCTTTTGTTACGAATAAAAATATTGATCTGCGCTATTTTAAAAGAAATTAGGTTACACCATGTAATATCGTATTTATAATTGTAAACTACTATTCACACATTTTTGCGACTCCCTATTACGGGAATTCAATGCTATAATATAACAAAATGAACCGCTTGAGAATGGTTCTTAAAAGCAGTAGTACTTCATTCAAAGGGTCTCATAATTTTTATACTTTCATTTACAAGGGTCTCGCAATTCATTTAAGTTGTTCGGTTAAATGTTTTCCAACGGAAGGGTACATATTTCCAGTAGCTGCGTTCATTCCTGAATAACCAATTCACAGCTCGCTCTCATGCACGTGCCTCCCCTCGGAGAATACGTTAAAAGAAAAGAGACGTTCCTCCGAGGGGCAGAACGTGATAAGCCATTCACAATTGGAAAATGAAAAATTACGCTATTGAAACTTTTTCATTTTATCCTGTGAAAATTGAATGTGTGACCCTCCAGTGATACAAAATACTTTTATCGTATTTTATATACATATATATTTCGTGTCTTTGTGTGGATTATAAGGTAAAATGAACTATTCAATCGTGATTCGGTTGAACAATTGCTTTCGTGTATAAAGATCATTGCTGCAAGTTTGAATTAAATGTTAAGGTATTTAAAAAATTCAATTCACTACATGATAGACTGGGGCAATTCCTAAAAAGATTTAGTAATAAAGTTACTAAAGTGGTTCTCGGGAGAAAATTAATTTTTGGATGGCTATCTTGAAGTAGCCTTGGGATAAAGTAAACGAAGAGCAATTCTAAAGTCTTTAAAGTATTTATTTATTAGCCGTTCTTAATTTTCAAAATAGGAAGCTTTCAATACCTTTTCTTATCTTTTACGCTCACTTTCTCAGCGAATTCTTGACTGTAGTGTCTCTCAGCTAGAAATCTTAGCGTCTCGTGAATTACTCCGTAAACCTTTCGAAACTTCGTAATTTATTGTGTACTACGTTAAACTTGACGTTGCACATTTGACGCTTCTTCTTTGTGATCTAAAACCCTTCTAAATACTAGTACATACTTTTCAACAAAGCATAAATGTACAGTCAAAAGTTCTGAACATAATTCTATAACTAAAATTAAGATAGTAATTACTAATTGAAATCTTCTGTCTTTCGCTTGTTTTCAGTCATGTATAATTAATTTTTAATTAGCAAGTAGAATAGTAAAAAAATGTTATGCATAAGTTATGATAAAATATTAACTCCCTTACTTGGTCTGATGAATAGAGAATGAGGCGCAAGTTGTACTGAAACTTTGAAACTCTAAAAATCATGAAATAGAAATATTATTTTTTCAGCGGTGTCAATTTTAAACTAAAAGAAGATTCAAGTATAAATTTGTAACATCAAGATATCATAACTTCATTATTTTAAATTTAAAATAATGATAACTATGTACATATACATAATTCCATAATATGTTGTCAATCTCTTGTCTGGTCCAATCAGACATCAAAGTTGAACCCTTGATATTATTATTGCACGATGGTCAAAGCTCAAGTATAGAATACTGTCATAAGCCTACTAATAAACAATTGTCTTTCTGAACAACTTGATTTTTCAACAAACGTCGCAAGATTAAAACTTTACAACGTACAAAGGCCTCGACGGTTAAGAAAGGCACAGACGTACTATCCAACGATACAAGAGAGACATCACGTCAGAACTATCAAATAGGAAACCCCGAGTTGTAAAGACAGGTTTCGATAGAGAGCTGTACAATGTCATAGGTGGTGCGGTGTGCTCTCGAGTCGCGAGGTACTCTGTCAAGGGCTGCTTTACCCGTGCAACTGTTCCCGGACAAACTGCGACGCAGCAGCAGCTCCTGTATGCTTGTATTCAGCGACGAATGGAGAGAGTCCGTGTCTCGTTGCGAGACCTGTCGACTGCACACGACGCTTTGCACCAAGGAAGCTTATTGTCTCTTTCTCCCTTCGAGAGGTAGATTTCAACTTTTCCGTTTAAAGCGCTTGTAGAAAGCTGTACGCGATGGCTGATCTTGCTTCTCTCTCTCTCTCTCTCTCTCTCTCTTTAATGTTGCACCATCGGTGCAATATTTCTTTTGTTCGTTGCTTTCACTGACTTTCATCAATGTTGCTATATTCAGCTGTTATGCATTCGTAATTCAATAAGACCACTGCATGAGGATGCATTTGTTACAATTTTAAAATGTTCGAGGGTATAAAAATATTTAAAAAAGTAGAGCTAGAGAAAAAATAGAGTTTAGAATATTTAATAATGTTTTATTTTAACTGTACTGTATTCTTTTATAAAATAGGTACTACTTTTGTAGCATTTTTCGGATAAGCAATCGTGTTGGCTATCTATTATCTCAATTTTACTTTCTTGCGTCTCTTTTTTATCTCCTATGTAACCTTGCTTGTCCTTACTTATCTAACAATTCATTCTCAAACAGACGCAAAAAAGATTGTGTCAAATATCATGAAATGTCTATTAGGGACTAATATGAATTTAAAAATGTTTGTATTAAAAGTAAAATGACAAAAATATTCAAAGTTTAAAATCATCATAAGTCATTAATAAGTGAAATCATTCAAATCTTTTTGTATGAAACAAAAAAAAAAGTATTTTGAATTCAATATCTAACTGCCATAGTTAGCAGTAATAAATCAGAAATATAGATGCGTATCGCATTCTATTAATAGTATTCACCTTAGAATTTTATTTTTGTAACACTTTTTCTATCAGCACGCATAACGAACTTGTAGGACGTCAAAATAACATTTCTATGGTTTTATTGTGAGCATTATTCCATGAAAGACTTCAGTATGATATTTCGTATAATTTAATTAGATAAAATCTCATGTCTTTGAATATCATTATGTTTGATCCAATTTAGGCAATCTCATAAAACAACAGAATGGTAGAAATTACATTGATAGAAAGATAAAAAATTACATATTTCAAATGCTTATATGTTTGTGTAATTTGATACATAATATTTTTAAGAAAAGTCTTATTAAACGTTTCGTAAACTAAATTACGATATACCACAGGCTGATAATGTACTGCGGTTGAGTTTACCTATTTGAGTACGTATACCAAATTTAGTGACCCTATCTTATCTACTCCTCTCACTTGTGTGCCCTGTGCCAACAGCCGTAGTTTGTGTATTAAATATTTGATGAATACACACGCGTCGAGCGCGATTTTAATTTAGAGTATGCAGTGCAGTATTTTATGTAGACGCTCCGTAATAAATTCATCTGACAAGAATCAAGATTTTGAGCGAGTATATTTTGAAATCCTAAAGATTTTCAATATACACTCAGAGACCGACTGCTTATACACGGTCTTTTCTCGCCTGGCCCTTCTCTCTTTTGTTCTTTTTTCTGTCTTTGCCCTTTATCTGCCTTTTTCACGCTCCAGAGTATCCACGAGAGGTCCAAGTAAATGAAGTGTAAATCTCTCCTCACTCTTCGGCTTCTTTATATCTCCCCAGCTAACTCTCCATCCATATTCCTCTTTATACCACCCTCTTCTCTTACTCTCTCTCTCTCTCTCTCTGGCTCACTATCTCTGCTCTTTCTCTAGTCTATTCACTGGCGAAAGCTGCAGGTCTCGTAAAGTTCGTCACCTTGAGGAACCTTTCAAGTAAATTAAATCTTGCTCCTGATGGAATGGCCGAGGCACCAGCACGAAGGCAAATCGTTTGGTCGATATCGCCACATCCGCGACGATACCACCAACACATAGACAAGACAAACTGCGTAGCTCTGGCATGCAGCTATTTACAATTGTACAGGAGCAGCTGGTGCAGCACAAGCAACATACAAACCACATAGACGAGTAGACGGCTTCGTTTCGTGGTTCGGGGGATGTACGGCAAATCCGGACGTCGACTCTTCGTTAACGGACTGATAGTCGGGGGGAAAACAAGATTATATCTGACGATATATTCATAGGATCACATATTTTCTCTCCCCTCTCTCTCTCTCTCTCTCTTCCTCTCTCAGTTTCTTCCTCTAGTCCTGCTTATAGCTCATTCGACCCTTACCTTCTCGCGTTTATGCTCGCAAGTGTAAGGAGCATTGAGAAAGTTGGAGAAGTCGAGAAAGGAGAGATGGGGAGCACACTCGAACAAGCACGAGAATCTCTAGGAGAATTAAGGAGAAAAATCAGAAGTGTGACGAATGAAGAGGCGTAAAGAGAGAGGTAAAAGGAGCAGCAGCGAGCCGGATTAATGAAACCATAAAAAAATAATTTGGTACTAAAAACGAATATCTCAAATTAAAGTTTAACACGCAATTAAACATAGGCATAGAATTTCATAGTACTCTGCATAAGATTGGTTAGTTTAAAAATTTGATTGTAATAGGTATCGAATACCTTAAATACATTATTTAATAATCAATATATTATCAAATACTTACATTAATAATTACATAACAGTATATTATCAAATACATTAATAATTAATAAAATGTAAAAATCTCACTCTAAAATATTATTTGTCTAAACTATTTATCCTACCATATTCGACTGTCCCTACTTCAAAGTACTTCAAGACACATAAACCTTGCATAAACTTTTTTTCATTATAAAATTTAATAATAGCTCCTCTGCTCGTTTTGATCTTGGATTCCAAATTACTATATTTTTCATCGCACGAGAAGGCCAAGCATCGTCCAAAATAGATTGCATAAAGCAAATGAAAATGGGTAAGAAAAACAAAGCAATTCGATTATAAAAATATACGGATGAAAAGGTATGGAAAAGTACAAGGTATCCAACATAAAAAGGAAAGAGAATGAGAGTTATATCAGGAGAAAGAAGATAGCATCGCCCACATGCTGGGAAAGCTGACGCCTCATTAGATCTCATACATGCTAAGAATCAGCTTACTATTTTAGACGAGAAGGATATTTCTTTTGAGGTTAGACTGTGCGCACCTCCTTGGCGGAGCCTTCGTAAAATTTTATGCGTGACGACGTAAAAAAAACGATCAATTCGTAGGTTCAAAAAAGCTTATTTGCTCTCTCATAATCTAAAAATTCCTGTGAAATATAATATCGAAAATTTATGTATATTATCATCACGTTATTCCATCCAATTGTTAAAATTTTATTTTCGTATAATTTTATCGCTGAATTTAAGTTGACGATAACGCGTGTAATAAATGGTAATAAAATGATTATGCATAGTAAGAATATGAAAATAAATTGACGAAATAAATCAGGTCCTTGATATATTTTTCAATGATCTATAAAAAAGCAATTAACGGAAAGCACCAATCAATCTCAACGAATTAAAAGAAAAGGAGACTTGACGAAATGAGAATATTCTACAGTAAAACTGCGAGTAAAACTGTCGATTGCAGTTCCCAATCGGATTCTACAATCTTCTATATGCGAACTATTTTTATTACGAACTTCTTAATATAGGATTGTCAATCAGAGTTAGCCGCGGTGAATTAATTATATAAGTGCATATTTTCTTTTTATAGACTCAGCCATCATTAAAATATGTAAAAAACTTGGTAATCAATAGATTCTTTAATTATTTTTAAATTTATTTTATACATTAAATAAATATATCGCAGTATACTTAGCTTTAAAAACATATGTTTGATATCTATGAATTAAATATAAATTAACTTTAAAATTTTTAAAGCTCAGTAGTGATATTAGAAGAGATATATATACCTACTTTTGTGTACCAAAAGTACTATAGATATAACTTATTATTAAAAATGGTAGAAAAGATTAGCTAAATGACACATAAAATATTCAGTTTATCGTAAAATTGTATCTGCTTCAAATCAACCAAAAGCATCTACTATTATCGTCCGCAGTCGGAAATGTCTTGTCCTTCAATACTAATGCAACTGACAATAATTCGTCAATATCAGATTTGAAACAGCAATAATATCATAGTATATACCACAGCTATAGAAAACAAATACCTACCTCGTAACAAATACCTTTCGGTTCTCATCTCTCAAGACGCATACATATACGCACCGAAAGCCTTCGAGAACCATTTATTTGCACAAGCTAGAAAACAATCGGTCCCGTGCAAAAATGCATGCCTTTACTTCTACCACGAATTCGTCGAAGACGCGCACGCAACCGATTCTCCGCGAAATCACAGCAAAGTGTAGCGTCAATAAACAGTCTAATGCGAGACGCATGATGGGGGGGCCTCGACCTGACGTGTATTATACGCACTTTATCAACGATCCCGTATCCGCTGGCACGTGGAGAGTATAGTCGGTCGGTTTATGTGCACGCATAGACGTTGCATAACGTTTAGCAACAATAACCTTGCATCGCATAAGCAGAGGCTCTCCGGCTCTCTCTCTCTCTCTCTGCGCTCTATGCATATATAGACACCACAGCTTCGCCTCGATCGAGCGACGTCGGTCGTAGCCGCTGCTACGCTACCGCCTTCGATCGACGCCATCCGCCGCACCCTCGCAATCAATTAACTTCGGGGCTTTGCCGCCCGCTCTCTCTCTCTCTCTCTCTCTCCGCACATACATCGATTTTTGTTAATCAAGATTAATTTCTATTTTAATATTCCGCCGGGCTAATTTCGCTTTGAGCTCCTTCTATTTTAATGCTTAACGAAGATGTATAATCCTCCGCTACTAAGAGATTGCATTACACCGCTGTTGCCCGAGATTTCGCACTGTTTGTTCATTCAACGGTACAATTTGCAAAATGGAAACTGACTCTTTTTTGTTGGTGCATGGTGACAGATAGTGTAATGTAAAATTTTTTTACTTTATATCTCGTTTGAAATACGCGAGAAATGCGGAATTTTATACCGAAATCTCATATCTCACGTGAGATCTTGCGCTAGAGGATGTTACAGAAAAGAAAAAGTTTTATTACATAATTCACTCCCGTGTTAAGAAGATTGCGTAAAATATTAATGCTTCACAGGAAATTCCAGTTAATCAAGCGAAATTGATTAAAACAGAATTTTATGGAATATCGTAATTGTTTGCTTCCAAATTTTATCCTACCTTGCCGTAAAAGTTTGCACTCATTGTGTGACTAAATTGCGTAATCTGAGTTGATCTAGTTTTTTTGCACAACACTCACCTGAAACAGAAATAAGAAATTATAATTGTAGATAGGTTATTCATTGCGGTATGTTTCGATTACAATGTGATACATTCAAATAAAAAGTATTAGCCAGGCTATGATAGACGGAAAAGAAATTATATTCATTGCAAGCAAGTATATATGTAATACAATCAGAATAGAAGTAAACGAACGAATTCTTTTTAACGGGCCAATGAAGTGAAATGATACAATCTAACAGCGTAAATTGACTGTATTACTCGGAGATGAAATGGAGCACTAGACTGAAGAACTTGAAGGAAAAGAACTGTGTTATAGAGTACAAACTTAAATTGATTCACGTGGTTTTCCAAATACAGATGTGTATGTATTAACCAACATAATGTAACTTTAATTGGTCAATTTCGTTATTCATTGGATCGCTATTTACCTACTTTATTTTTCATTTAAAAACTGACTAACAATACAACTTACAGTTAGTATCGCCAAAAAGTACTGAATTTTAATATATTGGAAAACATATAAGTAGTAGCGGTGCTTAAGTTTTTCATATATTTCCAAAAAAAATTTTGTATTTATAAACTGAGTTATATACCACTTTGCTCTTTGAATGGTATACATATAAGAATTTTCTGCGCTTTAATCAGTCGTTCTGTTGCATGTGATTTTAGAAACAATTTATATTAAATTGTAGAATAGATATAAATATTAATTGCGCTACTCTCAAGTGAGAAAAAGCATGCAATTAAAAACACAAAGCATCATGACGTTCACACATTGTTTGAATAATATCGAAATAAAATTTAAATCGCTCAAGCCCGTCATTGTTCGCCTTCGTCCAATAGCACGCTCACGATTTTAATCACGTTTACAATGAATTATCTCTTATTAATGTCTCCGTACCAAAATATTTATTTTGTCCAAAGTTACTATCGCATCTATATAAATTCGATAGGATATCGCCAATTTATTTAAGAATGACCGAAAGACATACTCGTCCAATTGAAACAATAGCTCGGACGCGCGACGAAAAACTGATTGGAAATTAAAGAGAAAAAAAAAAGAAGGGCGCGCAGACGCATTCCGGCTTTTGCGTTTCAGATCACGCATTTCCTGGAACACAAAGAGACCTCGATGAAATACTTTAAGAGGAGAACCGTTCCACAGTCTGGTTCTTGGCGAGGACACTCGGTGCAATTTGCATGGGAAACATAATAGCTGAAAGTCAGGAAATTCAAGGTGCGCCTGCGAATCGCAGGAGCGAGCCGATTGTGGAGAGACCGAGAGAGATAGAGAGAGAGAGGGAGAGGGAGGGGGGGGAGGGACGTGATATTCCACTGGTGTATGCCATAACGTCTACAATCGTCTCTTACAATCGGCAATATTTGGTACACCTTATAACGCTAAGAGACTGATGTATGCACCGACGACGTGCCCAGTTCAAATATGTATGTTGCCTGTGAGCAAACATTTCATGGAGGTCTGTCAATAATGGGTATATCAAAACAGGAATACATTTTGCAATTAAATGCCTATTTATATGAATAATTGTAGTCATGAATATTACATATATTAAAATCACTTTAATTATTATACACTTGACAGATAATAATTCTTTTATGCTATATAGCATAAGTATAATACACAATATCCAATAATGAATTTATTTCGATGATTAATTTTTCCGTCATTCGCATAAATAATATATAAAGCTTTAATAAAGTAAACACTACCATTTGCAAACAAATACAACGACCACATAAATGATAATGATTTGAAATAATTAAACAAAGTATATACTAGCTCGTCAATAAAAAAATCCCTTGTCGCAATAATTATTATACCTCAATAAACATGAATATAAATTACGTGTACGCACAAAGAGACAGAGCTTCTGCTGTGCGTCACGCGTATACATTTAAATCTTTCAACATTCGTCCAGAAAGAAAAAAAAAAAAGTACCCACACATCATCATTGAATCAGCCGCAAAACGTACGCGCTTGCTCACTCGCGCTATCTAATGAAAGGCCTCGTTACACAGTTCCCGTAAAATACATTAAAGAGATTAAAACGTTAAAATAATCATCGTCCAGCAGGCCAACGTCTCTCTCATTTGCATGCGAGAGAGTCCCCTTTTGGCGCAACAAACGCGGCACAGAGAGATAAAATCCCACTCCGCCACTCATATAACTCCCGCACAAACACACACACACACACACACACACACACACACGAAAGTGGAAACTGCTTCCCAAACGGACACATGGCAAAAAGGAGCCTTGCGACAAAAGTACAAAAAGATGCCGAGTGCTCGCGCGCGCGTACGCGCGTGTATATAGGGAGAGCCGAAACAATCGCGAGAGAGTAAAGAGAGCGAGAGCGAGAGAGACATGACGGAAGCCCATTGTGCACGCGATATAAGGCATCCGCGCGCAGCGCGCAGTGCCGAAAATTGCGTTTCGCGCGCGCGAGCATTACTTATTAATGATTCGCTCTCCGCGCGCTTCGGCATGTGTGTGCAAAAATTCCACATCCTGTCTCTCTCCGGGCTTCTGCATTCTTCATATACATCAGTCAGTTATGTACATGTATATATATATTTATGAGGTGTATATGGCTCTCTCGAAACACACATACACACGTGACGAGGAGCCACAAAAGCAGCGACGACGACGGGGCGCCGAGACGACTTTATGCGTCGCTATTATACTTGCGCCAGCGGAACCGTAATTATAATATACATATAGGACATGAGCGATGCGTGTGTACTCGAGCCTGGTTTTTCAGTTATTTATTACCGTCGATGGCCTTGACCACGCGCCTCTACTCTTCCTGCACGCGTGCGAAAAAAAAAGACTCTTTCGAGCCGGTGTGTTTTATTAGCGGAGGAGCATCGAAATAAAGTTGACAAGACCATAGTAGTATGCATGAGTGGTCTGTTTGCTGTGTGTGGATGCAGACAATGCCCGCTGATGCGTTTTACTGCTTCATCCAGTCTTATGAATTGTTTCTTTAGTTGCCGTAGTAGTAATTTATATCAACGTAAGACTGGTGCAGTAACTCAGGTTTTCAGCGACTTAATATTTTGATACCGGAATAATGGAAAAATGTTATTTATTTCTGTATCCTCCATTGTATGCATGAACAATTAAGATTATTTGCATGTCATCTTGCATATAATATTAAACTTTATTATTAACACAACGTTTTTAAGTGAATAAATAGTTCTAAAAAAAACTGTAAAAATTTATAGGTTCTTTTGAAATTGTATATTCATTAAATCCAAATAGGTATAGTAGAGTAAATAAAAAAGCTTAAGGTACGAGATGATGAATCTGTTCATAAATTTATCTTATCGTTCCATATCCCGTTCTGTATTTCGATATTTGTCTTTCTTACCTCTACTCTAAAGTCAATATTGATTAATGTCGTTTGATCTACGTAAACCAACGAAGTCAGTCAAACAGTAATCTATTATAATAAAAATGCACATATTGTATATTTTAGTATATTATGTGTATGAAAGCTCTGGCAATTACATTAACCTCTTCATTTATCAGAAAGTTTGAATCAAATCGTATGATGGAGTACTAATATATAATCGATGCAATATAATTTAAAATGATTTCATTCGATACGGTTTTTAAGTGTATTTATGAGCATCGTGCATCGAGATCTGCACCAGTTTTATCAAATGGATAAAGCTTCTCAAAGTGAATATTTACAAACATACTTCACTTCGTTTCAAGCACATTACAGGCTTTCAATATATTCTTCGAATGATTTTCGATTGTTACTGTGATTAAATAATAGAACTACAATAACAACAATTTAATCTATTTCGATAAAGCAACAAATGCATTTTAACAACGTTAATTTTGATAAACAATATTTTTAGTTTTTAAAATATTTTTTACACACTTCTTTAATAAAAAAAAGTATGGATCGATTCACTAGAAAGATTCCAATTCGGTTTACGTAATGGAAGTCAGCATCCCTACAGCGCAGTTTGATTGATGTGTATTTGAAGTAGTGCAGATACTGTCATACACGCAAAAAAATTTATGGACATAAAGCTATCCTTTATAAGAGTTCAGCAGTTGTTTTCATTCGTTCCAGTAATTGAATTCAACCGTAACCAAAGTGAAAAATAGACATAAGTTTTGATAGATCGTACAGATCTTACTAAATGCATATTTCAGTTTTATGGTAGACTTAATTTAAAGAGCTTATCAAATTATAAGTATAATAATTACTCATATTTAGTGTAAAGCACGGTAATACGTATTCGAGGATAACATATCGACGACAGGTCTTAGTAACAATTTAGGCTCTAGCCATTTTCAATTATTTCAATTCCTCCGACATATTTGATAGCGTCTCAAATTTGCAAACATAGTGGCTACAAAATGATCAATTAGAAAATGCACAACTCACTCCAAAATGAAATGAGCAAAATCGAATCGACTCCATTTAAAACGCGCCGCACCAACGTCTTCGTACGGCCAGAAACTGTCCCTCCTCCGCTCTATCTCTCTCCCTCCATCTTCCAACTGCGCTCGAAAATCTAAATACTTATACTAATTGCATATTCAAAGTATAAATTACTTGTTTAATTTTCACTCTCTCGACAATCGGTAAATCATTAAAATCTCATTAAGCAATGGCGTGGAAAGTTTACCGTAGCTCTGCTCTTGCTCTCTGTATATAGTTGAGAGCAGCGGTGCGCGTTTCTCCTCCACCTTCTTCTCTCGAACTTGGCTGCCGTCGCCGCCGCCGCCGTGGGTGAGAGGAAAAATTTAAAATTGCAGATCCTCCCACCGTCCCGACCCCTATTAAAATTTCAAAACTGAAGGAAGAAAGTAAAAGAAAAAAAGGACAGAGCCGAATGTCAGAGGAAGTAAGACCAGTAGAACGCCTGGCGTGGTGTGTATGTACGCATATGTATACGCCGCGCCGCCGCGCGTGTTGCACCTGCATGTGCCTCGAAAATTCTCTCCCCGTATACCGTATATACGTCAGCAGGCGAGATGATCGATAATGTCGGCGGTCGAGTCTCTCTGTACACCCACACACACTGGGGCTGGACGCAGGCGTATAGGTGTGCACCAACGTCGCGACGCTATCAGCCCGAAGGATCTTAGTGAGCAGGTCTATTCTCTCTCTGTCCCTTTGGCTGGGCACCACTGCGCTACCCAGTCGGTTCTCTCTCTCTCTCTCTCTCTCTCTACCGAGTACTCGAGTAAATGGGTGCCGGAGACTGTGTATAAGGGATACACCTCGCGCACTGACAGTTACCCACCAAAGACTAAAGTATGGCTTGTATATGCATAATGCGAACAGCTCGAGAGGGAAATCCCTTTAAGCGCGGACGACTTCACGCGTTAAAACAGCTCGCTTCGCTTACCGCTACTGTCAGCGTTGTTTGGCTGCTTTGCGCCACCCGCGCCAACAATCGAAGTGCCGCTGGAATGCACATTCTGATAGGGATGCGATATTGCTAAGGAATATATAGGGAAATTTTCTGCCACGATGAGTCATTGCTGAGAATTTGTTAGTGTGATAAAATCATCGTCATAACATAATTATGGTTTAGGGCATATTATGCCCATTATTTTTAGCAGGCTAAAAAAAACTATACTTTTAAGTTTTGAAAATCATTATTAATTGTACCAAGTTTTTGTATACAGCATGCCCATATTATTTCACCATATATTCTCGTAATACGCAGAATATATACCGAACGAATGCAGGGGTTATCGTCAAACGACAGAAAAATGATTTTACATACTGATGTCCCTCTATATAAGGTTAAGTGGCTTTTTACAATAAGCAACGCTAGATATATCACAAGCTGCGAAAGCTCGTATCGTAAAATTTTATGCCGGAAATTGTAATGTTAGTTTGCTGTATATTGCAGAAGACGCGACTTGTAGTGTAAAACTTTAACGACTTGAAATCGTAAAACACCGTGACCAAATGCGTTGTAATCTACTCCATTAAAACTTATTAAAATATTAACAGTCTCTTAAAACCAGTAGCGTTATAACAATAACTATTTTTACTCTCAAATTTTATTATCGAAGAAAAATATTTCATATGGTTTTTCTATTAGTTCTTAGTCTATAAAGATTCGTATACTAAATAATCTATCACCTCATCCACATCTTATAGAAGTTATACTAAAATAAATAATACTAATGCTAAGGAAATAGGACTTATTTATACTTTCAGGCGCTTTATTTTAGTGTGCTGATCACGATCGTCCGAAAGTCGGACGAGCGAATCACCACGCAGCGACTTTGAGGCGACGGAACCGAGCACATTATACTGATATATTTGCAAGTCTAATTGCGAGCCCTTCGTTTTCGCTACACTTGTATCGTAAAAAATTAGTGCAATATGATACGTGATGTGAGTTAGAAATCACTATCAAGGAAGTTAATTGAATTCTCTCGATCTAATTTAATCTCAAAGTGTATCAACATACTCCGAAATGTAAACGAAAATATTATCTTTTATTTTGGCGATGCATATATTGTGGCTGCTATGCAGATATTGTTATATTAGTCTTGTGATATACTGCACTCACTATACACAGATATTGTAGATTAACTATAAATAAAACTATGAAAGTAATATGGTGAACCATTATTAGTTTAATTATAAAATGATGTTCCGTAATCAGTATTAGATAACAATAGTAAATAATTCAATGATCGATAAGTGGAAACTATGCTTTTTAAAGCACTGTGCGCTCAAAACAAACACCATTTAAAGAGTGGTGCTTTCTCTCAAATGTTGTATGCTCGACATTTTAATTAACAACGATCGATCTATTTGATCCATTAAATATATTATGAAACCTCATATTGTGTTCTTTCAAAATTAAAAATCTATTTTACAAGGCACCTTGAATTGAAGAAATATTTTATTAATTATTTCAAGATCGTAATGTTAAATGAAATATTTCACCAAAATATTTCAATGATTAGTAACATACAAAATATTAAAAAAAATGTTCTTTAAAATAATTTATCGAACTTCAATCAGTATTGAACTCTTCCTTAAATCACAAATTTCCCTTCAAAGAGCTCGACGCCAAGCCGCACTGTTCAAGTCTGATTTTTCAACCCGATGTAGCACGTGAGACGAGCGCATCAGCTTTCGCATGGGTGCGTTTTACACGTAATAGAGAACAACCGCTTGGTAGATCACCTATGTACACTCTGGCGTGCGCTAAAGCAAACTCGCCAACCTGCCGCAAGCGTGCACGAACTTGTACGCGACGGAATACAAGTAGAGACATGCAGATGGAAGCTGCTACGATGAAATTTAATGCAAAAGATGAAGAAGCTCGTGCGCAAAGTACTGAGAAATTTTTTAAGCGAAGAAATAGGAGTAAACGATAGAAAGGAGAAAGGAACGTGCGCGCGGGGAAATAATTTAGATTGATGTCGTTAATGCTAATGGAAAAAGGAGGGCAGTGAAAAATAAAAGAACGCGGCGAAATAAATCGGGTAGGATGAAGAAAAGAGAGTAGGGTGCGTAAACGAAGCAAGAAAAAGAGGAGAAAATCGAAGCTCGCAGGCAGACGGAGAGGGAGAATAAGAAGAAGATAAATTGCAAGACAAACAAAAGGGAGGAGACAAAAAAACAAAGCGAGCAAAAAAAGATTAGCGCAAACTTATGGGGGCGACGCAAAGGCAAACGCGAGAATACCCCCCGCGGGGGCAAATAGTGCGTCCGCACCCACGCGCATACACCTGTCGAAAGAAAACAGTATGAAGAAAGAGAGAGTGAGAAAGAAAACTAGAGTAGAGAAGAAAAAAGAAAGGGAACGCCAACGGATTGAGACTCGACCCTCCATGGAGAATCGTAAGGCAATCGGACGTCCTTCGACACCGCGTGAGAGAGATGACGAAAGAGCGGCGTCCGCTCGAATTGATCACTTGTTTGCTAAAAACGATACTAATTAGAGGACGAGAGGCCAGTGGCCCCTAGGACTCTAATTGACGACCGTGCGATCACTTTCTCGTTCTGGCAGCTACGAGTGCGCGCGCATAAGCTACGGCGATTAAGGATGATGGACTCGTAGTGAAAAGGCACTGAGCACACACAGAAACCTTGACGAACTTAATGTAAAGCAAATAGTCGGGGGTGGGCGTAAACATGCGACTTTTTAAGCTCCGCTTCTTCGTCTTCTTCGTTTTCTACACCAATTTTAGGATATTCCCTCACTGCGGAGAAATTATTGGTAGATTGAATTTCTTTGTTTGGGAAGGCGATTACTTTCTTTTTGGCAAAACTCGTTATTTTTTTGTTGAGCGGATTAATGGGATTTAGACTGTTGGAATAGGCTGATCGAAGAACAATAATTAATCCTTTACTTTTTTTCTGCGTTGAACAAAAACAGTGTAAATATTGTACTGAAAGTCGTGTAATGTAACTTTGGAAAAGAAAACCTAACTAAAACTCGATGTAAGGTGCAAGTAGTAATGAACGAAACCAGTCAGACGCCCCCATTAGGTATAGATATAATTACACCCTTTTTAATTTTTAATAGGATTTTGTTTGAACAATTGATGGTCGTAAACATTATTATTCTATTTAATAATATTTAATATTAAAAATTTATGAAAATTATAAAACAAATAGTAAAATGCATTTATAAAAGAAGTATTTTTTTAAATAATGTCTTTTTAACTAAGAAAATATCAAAAATTAGGAAACTGCGAAAAATGGAAAATTAAAAAGAACGTGCTAGCTTATTAAATAAAAAAATTGAGAAGCAGAATTGCATAAAAAGCTTTAAGAATTTTTTCAGAATAATCGACGTATTTGATGAGTTCTAACTAGCAAACCTATATATACAACCTTTTATGAATATTCTTTTGTTATAAATATTGAAATAAGTAAAGTAAATATTTGGTAATATTAAATTTCAGAATATTCTATGAAAATATATTAAAAAATTTAGTGAATTTTTTATAATAGCTTAAATAAATATTAATATATTCATAAATATTGTCTGATGCCAATGATCGCGTGGTAATAATAATTAAATAAATCCAACCATTTGTTTATTTAACAAACTCCAACGTTTCGGTGATTTAGTTGGCAAAAGCCAACATGACCCTTTTCAAGGTAATAGTTTCAGTTAAAATTAATGAGCGTACGTGATGTGTACTTGTCAAGCACTATATTTTGACTATATGACCAATAAATGACCGAAGCGTCGTAGTTTGTTAAATAAACAATTGGATGAATTTCGAAGAAACCATGGGAGCTATTTCTTTAATTATTAAATATACATATATATTAACTTTAACATTTATTTATTCATTATGTAAAATTTGATGGGTTACTTAATTATGCTGTCACGTACGCTTATGCATTAAAAGTTTCCGTCCATAGCAACGGAAACAAATGAAAAATCAATTTAAATAATAAGAATACGATGCAGTAACTCTACATACACTTTTGCTTACAAAACTGGTTATGAATAAATAAACTTTATGCTTATCGTTTTAATCGTATAATTCTCATGTTGTCATAAATTAGCATTTCATTCTGTTGTATTATTTTTAAATTGGTGTGCGGTGAAGTAAGACCAGTTAACTATACATAATTTTGCAAGTGTTTTAGAAAACTATTTTTATATAACGGAAAGACATATTAGTTATTCAACTCAGGAAATTTGAAATTTGCTACTGAAAATCTGTGGGTCTTATCATATCTTTTCGCGAGCCACTTTACTATTCCCTGCGAAGCTTTGTAAAAAAAGAAACATCCCGATTAGCATATCTACGACAGATGAGAATAACTTTACTATGACAAACACAATTGGCCATTCGGATGTAGCTAGATTAATGTAAGAATCAATCCTTTTTCATAAACTTTTACATTCTCTATACTTTGTGCCCCAACGAAAAATAAAAAGAGTAAAAAAAAAAGTGTAATAAAAATTTCATTTAAAGCAAAATTAAAACGAAGCACCACCACTACCCTATCCACCGAAATTCTCCCCGGCTCTCAAAATAAACAATAGAAAATAAACAGTGTAATAAAAATTTTATTGCAAAACTGTAAAGCGCGCGCGACAGGAACAACAGGGACAGGCGAGCAAAAACAGGAGCTCTCGAGAGTGAACAAGAGAGAAAAGAAGAAAGGTCGAGGACGCGTGCGCTGCGTAAAAATCTGCCATATAAAATTCCCGGGTCTCTGTTTCCTCACGGCCTCTCTCTCTCTCTCTCACACACACACCCACACACATACACGCACCATTGCTGTGGCGTACGCGAGCCATACAAAGAGCGTGAGAAGGAGAGAGAGAGAGAGAGAGAGAGAGTGAGCGAGAAAACTGTCCCCAATTAAAATGAAAAATGTAGCAATATAGAGCGGCGGTTCGCTCGCCCACCATAAATTTCGGTACCAATACTTTAAAGCGCAATAACTTCATTCTTCCACCTCGTTTTGTCGCCCGTGCGTTTCGTTCCGCAGGTATTACATATACGTTGTTCCGGGATAATACACTCCCCCTGGCGAGCCGCTGCTGCACACTGATCCACCTCTCTAGCTCGGCCTCGCTGAAAAACTTCCCATTTATTGATATAATACGAGCGCCCGAGTCCCTGTCTACAAGTGCCCGCGAGCAATAAGAATCTGCTCGTGACAGTTGAACGAATTGCGAGTACTGCAGTTTTCTCTTTCCTTCCCTCTTTTTATCCGATAATTTACACTGTTTCTCGCGTGCAAACTATATATTCTCCCTAGTTTAGACGATGTATGAATGAAGTTAGTCGAAATTATTAACGACAATTCATATTGTATGAGCAGTTTCTATTTCTGCACGTGTATACACACGTGTTTTTGCATGGTAAACATGAAATTTGAATACTATGAAATTTGAGACTGTGTATGTAATAAAAACAACGTGGAGATGCACGAGTTTTTACCACCGCGGCCTTCTTTTTCGGGCACAAAAATTCATCTGGGTCGTCTGAAATTTCAGCGAATATCGCGATATCTGCAACGTAGCTTTTATACGTCAAAGCCAAATTGTACAGTATTCATTTCTGAGAGTAAGGAAATTTTGTATGAAAAAGTAAGCTTCAACGTGAAATCTCTAGTAAAGGTAAACCTACATTTGCGATCGAATAAATTCTTTAATTAAAGAAAAGACTTTTATATCGGATTAGTTACTTGAAATAATTGTTTTCGCTCCAGCTTTAAGATCCTTTGAATTTATTATTATGTCTGAAATATACTGAACATAATTAAAAAGATTCAATTACTCCTTAATGATTTCAAGGAGAGGGAATGTAAATTTAGACGAATTTAAAATCGCAATATAATAAATTAAGTGTGTTTCTTAATTATCGAAAATTACTGAAATGTGCCCTCAGACTTTTAATTACAAACTTTTGAGTATACTTCTGCTTACATCGCGAGTGACTTTTTTCATGAATATAAAACGGTTATTTTTAAGTTGCTCATCTGTCATTCGTATACGACTCTGCTTTTATTTCCCATTTTATTCCTTCCCCCGGTTTCGAAATGCAAACTTTTTTGCAGTACACATAGACTGGCATCTACGACGACACTTTCGAGATTAACATCTTTCGGAACATAACAGCAGAAGCAATCAAAGCTGTTTTTTTCTTATAAGGAAAATCGCTATCGAATTCATTAAAATATTTGAATACGCGCACGCACTAACGTATCGAGCTCTGTATTTCGAGGAAACCTCGACTGGAAGAAATCTATGGATCTCTGAATGAGAAGAGAGAAAAAAAAGGAGAGTAACATCTCAGGGAGTAGCAAGACAAAGGCAAAATAATTTTATCCCACGTAATACTGCACTTTTCACCCGTATAGCGAGGGTAAAAAAATATGCAGAAGAGTCTCTATAAAGACGGCAAAAAAGAGAAGCGAAAAACATGCAATCGCATCTCTCTCTCTCTCTCTGCAAAGAGTAGTGCGCAACTCAATTTTCCCAAAGAAACAGGTGGCCTCGCGCGCACCGAGCGAGCATCTAATGCCGTTTGCGCAAATTTCCTTCCAGGGCGCCCTTATCTCTCATGCCGGAATTGGGTTTAATTTTTGCAAGCGGGACACCGTGTGCCCGGCTCTTTTTTTCGAATAAGGATAAGGACGTGAGAAAAAAAAGTGCTCAGTCGAGCATGAATCCGCTAAACACCCTGATATATCTGACTGGTTTATTGTGGGCTAATCGCACAGGTGCCTACTAATGGAGTCCGGGGAGTGCGCGCTCAGCGGATGCCAACTCACGTGATTATATTCGCTCATTCCGCGTGCGACCGGCATAATAATATTGTAGATTATAACCTTACGGTCGGTGCTGAAATTCGGAATATTTAAATTGCAAATATAGATCGGGAACTAAAATTAGAATTAATTTCGAATCCCCGCAGCTCTTTTAAGAGAAATAATTAAAATATTGTTTGCAGTCTGAAACAGTCTCTGCGAGCGAGTTGGAATAGTATGATTACAAGGTTCTCTTCTCTCATGCGTTCAGTGGAAAAAAAAGAGAGTTGTGAAACAAAAACCTCTGCGCGCTGCACAAAGAAGAATAGATAAAATAGAACTTTTATCATTGTTTAGTGTATACGCGGAGGATGCCCGCAGGCATAAGTAATTGTAGTAAATCAAGAACAAAGGAATATATGTTGCAAAAAGAATAAACTCTGTGAAACCTCAGAAAGCAGATATTTCATTCGGAAATTTGTAAATGAACGCGGGCAGGGCATGTATACTATTTGCGAGTTGTCTGGCTGTGTCCAAAACTTATCTACTAATTTTATACGTCTAATTTTCGTTTAATTAAAAATGCTTCACTCTGTGTGTATGAAAGTTTTTGTTCAATCGGAGCTGGTTCGCGAATTACCATAGAAAATAATATTTTAATGTACAATATAAATAATAAGTAAGTATACAGGTAAGTATGCATATTCAGATCAGAGTAAAAAAAAATTACTTTTTTAGAATGATATGCAACATTTATGGATGCATCAAAAGTGTTTTAGAAATATTTAATTTCTACAGCATATTAATTTGTCCGACTAATAAATTGCAATATATATTTGTTTTCGTAATAACCTAAACATAAGTATAAAATATTAAGGCTATTTCCTCGACACGTAGACCTTTTCACCATTATTTGAACCGCAAGTGTTTACAAATGAAATAATCATGCTAGGTTTTAAGTCAATCTGATAAAATGTATTTATAATGCTATACTTCATGATAAGAGTCTTGATACTGGGCAAGCGGTCATTGAGTGATAACAAGACTCGGTAACGTGTGTAACGAACTTTTTTGTCACGATACTTAAATTGTACATGAGAAAAAAATTATACATAAAAAATATTTCACCAAATAATTAATCTGATTCACATAACTGATTCAAATTCATCTTCATACAAACAATGGAAAAATGAAAAAAGAGTCTTGTGTATAACCGGTACGAACATCACAGATTAAACGTATTAAGTACGCAAACTTTAGGATGTCGTTGAAAACATAGTGTATCACGAGTCAAGATAAAAGTTTGAAGTCAGATATAGGGACATGTTCTAGATATAATGCGACTACATGTACAAAATAATACGGCGATATGATAGCGTTATCTCAAAGTTTCATTCATGTGAAGATGAAAAATTCGAAACAAAAGTTGCCGTTAAGTATTCCATGGTGCACACGTAATTATCAAGAGGCATCATCAATTAGTTATAATTCACTTTTTTGCACCAATTCAACTTTACATTTTATCTGTACCAACCATATATTTCACATACTACAAGACTCAAAATGAACTCCGTTCTTCAACAATAAATAAATATTCACACATATGTAAAAAAAAAAAAATAATTCACACAAGATCACATCCTCTTTAAGCTGCGATTCGACCTATAACTCCACATATATACTCCTGCTGAGCAGTTTCCGGTTTTCAGCAGCAGCCACACACAGGCGTAGGTGGCCGCGGGGCTTATCGATCGAAATTTGATTAGATTGCCACGGGACGAATCGCTCTCGAACCTCCTCTTCTTCTTTATCCAATTGTGACATACTCCATGCGGATCCATTCTTCCGCCGCGAGACCCTCTCGGTGCTTCGTCGACGTGTGCTCCACCCACACACGCGCACACTCTCACCGTGTGGATGGCGGCGCGCACAGACGCCTTTCCGCATGTTTGCGCCGTGCGACACGAGCTACACAAGGCTTAATTGTACTTAATATAATGGGAGCGTTTATGGGTCTTCCAGTCTTCCGACTTGGCGCTCTTTTAATTGATGAAAAGTATTAATTCGAGGAAGAGTGCGGCTGCTGCTCGGGGCCAGCTCGTTTGATATAATTTGTGCGTTGGCGTTTGTAGGTGTGCGCGCGTGTGATTTACAAGCATCTCCAGCCGATAGCCTTATCAATCGTTAAAATTATAATTGGGACACTGGAATAATGCGCTGCGCGATGCCGATAAAAAAAAACGCGCCTCGTATTTTCAGGCGTCTTTTAGCAGAAATTTTCAACGTTTTTATTCATTGGAATTACTTTTCGTGCTAATTAAATCGCGGAACGTTTGGTTTGTGTGATGATAAGTGTTGATTGTTTATAATTACTTTTTTTACGATAAAGTCTGGGATCATGAATACATTACAAAATGGTAATTAGATGTTTGTGATATACCTGTTAAAGATTCTTGAATGAATTACTTTTATGATATTATCATCTTTTTTTTATTTTAATCTAATCTATAAATAAAGTGTCATCTACACTTTATTAAAATGTTTTATGTAATTCATGTACAAAAAGTGCAATAGTACAATATTTATAAATTAATTGTAAATATCAGTATTATTTAAATTTTATAATATTATAAATACTTTTCCGTTAACTACCTTAAAAATAATAATAACATAATAACAATAAAGAAAGATCATAGATGAAGGTGTATGATCACATACAACAATAAAAATGATAATATAAAAACATTAGCAATCTATGACGAACCATTTATGAGTCACGTACTTATTATGAATAAAACTAATCATTGCGGCGGATTTACGTCGATTGAGCATCGTAAATTTCTCTGTGACTTACCTGTAACAAAAAGAAAAATAGACAAATTAGCGATGTATAAAGAAAACAAATAAATAATTTCAAGAATTTAAACTACAATCAATGACATATATATATATATATTCCAAGTAGCTTGTCATGCTTAATCAATTCAATCAATCAGACCCCCATAAAAGTAAATAACATGAAACTAGTTTTTAAATTTTGACGCAGATAAATTTTAACTACATCCCTTTTAACATTGCCTCTGTCTCATCCCATTATTTCGTATTTAAAAGTGTCCATAATTGTCTGGTGCAAATATGCAAAGATTAATTTTTAAGCTTCATTACACAATTTCCAGCACCACAACATCCTTATAATCCCGGACCTCTCCTTCAATTACAGTCAATTTTCTGGACTTCCTCGTTGCGACTTTTCCGAAAGTCAGTTTGGAAAAGTCGCCCATCGTTAAATCTCGATCGAAAGTGTGTACCGAAAGCCACAAGGTCAGGTTACAGTGTTGACAAGGCGATTATAATTAATAACTTGCTAGAAACTCGGAGTATAGGTTGCATTAGTAGCAGCAGCAGCAGCAGCAGCGACGGCAGTGACGCGTTCACTTGAATGGAATGACCTACGTATAATGCAGTACCGCAGCCGCGCGCAGAGATTGAGACGGTTCCAATTAAGTTACCCTCTCCTCGCACTCCAATTACGAGTTATCGCCTCCTTCTGCCTTCGAGTGCACACTCGCGAACGTGCAACTCGATGATTAGAATGATACGAATGTTAGAGAGCGAGGGAGGAGAGCTAAGGTTGGCTCGCACAACCTATATTTCATCCCGAGGACTGGCAAGAGCGCGCGCGCGAGTTGCTCTCTATAATTAATTGCGGAAATTGAGTGTCTTCATTAGAAAACACATAAGAATCTGGGCATGGAATTAGATTAATTGCGCGGGGTATAAGGAATGTTTCTCGCGTGTAAGAGGACTATTAAATCACGGGAGATATGTATTCGGACTCTTCACAATTATATTTTTACGAGACTCGTAAAGAGTGACTATGACGGAGCGTCTGCACTTAGAGTTTTCATTGTGCTTTTAAGTTTCAGTTATACGTCGATACGATATACTTTGAGCGATCAATACATTATCAATTTCCCCAATTGGGTTCCAAGTTTTTCTACAGATCACTTATACGATCTAACTCATACTACTTGTAAGTGTGATTCTTTTTGCCGCAGAAGTACAGTATCGAATGAATAATTTATACACTCTGGATCGTAATGAGAGTCCATACTAACGAATCAATTAATTTATTGATTTCAGTAAGCCAATTTGTGGAGATTGAATTTAAACAAACTGTCACACTTTTTACAAGTTTCAAATTTCAACGAGCAACGTAATATTCATCAAAGCATTAAAAGTACGCAGATAATGATTTTATATCCTTTAAAATCCTTTATCGGAGAGCTTTGGAAAATCCAATAAATTTAATTTATCAAAGAATATTACTTTATTGGATCGGAGTATTTAAATATAAATTAAATAAAATACCCGGAAGTATTGCAAGTGACCCGCTTAAAAAAAATCAACGAATTCACATATTTTCCACATTAATTTTCCTAGTAAGCTGCAGCGTTACTCAAATATTAATGTACAATTAATATGAAATTGAGATAAAACCGTTGCGCAGGAAACAAAAAATGTTATAATCCCTAGGATCCAAATGCACACACACCTAAAGCTCCCCACGGATTTTTCCCTCGCGGACTGCAGCACGACGGAGACGCGAGAAAATAGAACCAGTCCCCGGTCAACAGAGCGCCATATAAGAGTAAAGAAGAGAAAACAGGCCGCAAGCTACCGTAAATATTCCGAGAGGAAAAAAAAAACAAAATATCTCGCTTTCGGCCATAGCTTCCCCAGCGAATGTGTGTGTGTATATATACATATCGAACGGCGAGTCGGAGAGAGAGAAAAAAGAAGAGCTTGCAACGTACAATCAGATTTTGGTCGGACAGCTTTTATTCGGCGACACGAAAGAGCGCTTCGCCAGCGGACGCGGATAAGAGCGTGCTCTCTGTCTCTCTCTCTCTCTTAGAGCAAAGCGAGATGGTTGGCTTATATGGTTGCAGTCTTAAATTTCGCCTCCTGAAAGCTCGGGATGCGCGCGCACCCCCCGCGAGTTACGGCCGGCCACGTTTCTGCCGCGCTATCCTCTCTTTTCTCATCTCGCGGGAGATCTTCCAGGCCGCATATATATATAACTACAACTCGTGCACCGAAGACGTTTGCTGCACAGTTCCACTAGCTCGCGTAGTTGTGTATTGCGTCGTTGTTATGTATGCATTAACTCGACTGTCCCTCGAAAAATTCATCGTCTTGCATTTACATACAGCTGTGTGTGACGCTTGTGTTTTATCAGTGAAAAGGTTAACGACGCGAGCCTCTTTCAAATTGTCTCTCCGCGTTCATGTAATTTGCATGCTTAATCGAATTAGACGGCCTCGATTCATTGCCGCGGCTGCTTTCTGCTTCCTCTGTGTGCTCGCACACCTTCTTACTTTGGCTAAACAAATAATTAAACAGCATATACCGGAGTCGCGTAAGCTCTGCTGCTGAATGTTTTATGAAAATGGTGTAAAACAAATTTGTTCGTTACACGTTTGAGCGCTATATCTCGTCATTGTGCTTTGTTTATAGAACGAAATGAAATATTCCTATTGTTCTTTTGTAAATGCATCAAATTCATTGAGTCGATGAAGTAGAATAGTGGAGAGAAGTAGAATTGACAGGATGGGCCGCTTTGTCTTCCTAGGCCTCTAGATATCACAGCTAATTCATTTACCTATAAGTAGACCCAACATGCCCAGGTAGGAAACCCCCTCGAGACCGGCCCAGACCCTTGATCTGAATAACTAGACCTTGCCCCGCCCCCTTACCGTTCATTGGCTCCACCGTTAGGTATATATTCAGGTAGATGGACCTAATGATTTGCAGCGTCGGAGCTCAAAAGTATATATAAAGAGCTTGTACCACAGTTTACAGTTCAGTTTCGAATCTGTCGTTGGAGGAATCTAACTAGTATTGCGACTACCAAAGACTTGTTAAACATTATAAAAATGGGTAACATCAATGCTCTTCATAACACTGTAAAATGCGGAGAGATAAATATAGTGAAGCTGCTGCTGAAGACTAAAGTGAACGTCAACTCACGAAAAGGTCTTCTACAGGAAACACCGCTGCACATTGCTGTTAAAAACAACGATTTGGCCATTACATCGTTGTTACTTCGTCATGGAGCTGACGTTAACGCCGAATTAAAAGATTTTACAACAGCGTTGCATATAGCAGCTTCAAAACGTTCCTATGAAATGGTCGAGCTACTGTTGCAACATGGAGCAAAGGTCAATCAGCAGAAGAAATTTTTGACGAAAAACCCCTTGTATTTAGCAGTAGAAAACAGGAGTCTACGCATTGCACAGGCACTTTTACGGATGCAACTTATAGAAGTGTATCGTTGCTGGATATAGCCAAAAAGTTGCGCGATAATGAAATGGAAGCGCTGCTTAATGTCTACACCGTTCTTAATCTGCAAGAATTTCGGAAGAAATCGATTACGACAAACAAAACTATTAAATCGCTGCCGCCTCAAGCAATCTCGTCAAAGCAACCTCGTAAGAAAAAACGGCAGGAGTCACTTCTTGTCAAAGTTTTAAAAAGAAATGTAGCGAAAACCAAAGATGCAAAATATATATTAAATGAGCTTAAGTAATATAGATTTTAATATACTTGTAAATAGTGATGCGTTTGTTTGTAAATATTGTAACTACTGTTAATATTTGCTGTTAGTATACTATTTCTGTCCACTTCTACTAAAATTCAAGACTATAGCTTCTCTTGGAGAATTTAGACTGTTTTTAAATCTGAAAGAAAGTAAAAATTGAGTCTAAATGAAAATGGCTAAAAATTTTAGGATTGTAATAATGTTTTAAAAAGTAAAGAATAAGAGTCAAGTCAATAGGTCGGTGCCTATGTAACCTGAACGATAAATTTGTGAAAAAAATCATTGAGGTTAAAGAGAAAATTCCAAGTATAATAGGAAGGCTCGTCTGATAGAGTACATATCATATTTGCGATCGGGGCGCTACCGCGTGCCTTGATACAAACGTATATTGACGTTGATGATTGAAGCAGGTAAAAATTGATTTAAATATGTTTAAAAGTATTTTCTGACAATATAAAGATTAATTTAACAAACTTTTGGCTGTGAATTTGCCCTTTTTCACCATGGTAATGCTAAATCGCATAGTTTATGTCTTCTATCATACATACAGTCGAAACGCTATACTGCATGAACATAATATAAACTTTTCGTAAATATGGTTTAAAAGTACACTCATCCCATTACACATCATGCAAGTGTACAATCCTTCATTGTTCTTTATCCCAAGCGCGCAAAGGAAGCGATCAAATCCACAAGAATCGCTAGAATCGTGAATTCATTAGACGCGCCATCAGCGATAAAAGCTACAAAATCGCAGCCCAGTTCCGCAGCATCGATGTATACATTCACCGATCGCCGCTCCAATAAGTGCAGCTAATCTCGCGGGTTCGGGCAGAATTTAACGAAGTGACGCACCGGTACTATTCACTTTTCGCTCGATTGTCAACATAACCTTTGCGCCGAGTACCTTGAACGCGCGGCAGCGGCTCCGCGAATAGCAGCATAATGAAGGTGCGATTTCTCAAACAATGGCAATTGCGCTGAGAGAGTGAGAGAGGGATAACAGAGAGCTGCGCATTACGCAAAAAGCTCGCACGCACACTGAAAACAAAAGGAAAAACAGCATCGACGACAAAAATTCTCGCACTGGTACTAAATCGTATAGGTGCGATATAAGCTTGCGCGCACCTCACACGCTGCGCACACATATAGCACTCGCTGTGATGGCCCGAATTCCCGTACGCTATCGACTTGTCGTTATCGCTCGAGCCTTGTTTTACGTACGCCATAGGCCGTATACTGCAGTAAAAAAAAGAAGGGCTCGAACGAGAGCAAAGTGCATGCAGAGAGAGCGCGCAGGGGCTCAGCGTATAGAGAACGCGAAATATCGCGCGAGACGACGAAACAAAGGCGGGAGGCGATGTAAAACGCCAGATGGAAGTATAAATCGTGTGAAAAGGGAAAAAAAGTGTGTACATACGCGCGAAAGTTGGAAGATTGAAAGGTGCATCGAGTACATGCATATACGCACCCGTACGATTGTATTACACAGTTTCCGCGGAGGTGTGCATGTGGCATTGGGGGGAATGGGTGACTCTCTCGATGTTCGATACTTGTACATGTACACGTAAGTTAAGTACACGAGCCGAGGAAAGGGCGTGGGGAGGGGAATTCGGAGAACCCAGGCAGTTCTCGAGAGCAATTACGCCCGACTGCACCGTTACTATAATTATGTGGATCTGGTTACGCCGAAGCCCCCTCGACGCCCACGCGTGTATATAACTATTATACAGCAGCAGCAGTAGCGGTGGCGCCTCTTCTCGCCCTCGTATCGCCTTCGAAAATTTACTAGAATTTCCTAGACTCCTGTCTGCTGCACACACTCCTCGCACAGCTCTTTCGCCCCGACGCGACCGTATGAACTTTGGCCTCACGGTGTGTAAGCGCTACGTGTCAAGTCCTCTCGCTCTCTCTCTACGATTCAGCTGAAAACTCGATTGTGCAAAGCAGGCCCGTGCCGCTCTCTCGGTGACAGTGATTTAATTGGGCTGATAATCGCAAATGCGCGAAGCGGAGAACGCGCGTGAAATATAACTGCCGTAGGACTGGGATTGGCTGCAATTAAATCTCGTGTCGCTGTTGCTCGTTTCGGTATATCGAAGAGTTTGTTACCTGATGCGCATGTCAAATTTTGATTTGCGACTCGGAAAAATATTTGGGCGAGAACAGGACTTTGATTGTGGACTTGCATAGATACTTGTATTAGACTTAAATAGATAAGGTTTTATAAGCTTATGAGGAAGAATGAAAGATTTATTAGCTTCTACTTCACCGATAGGAAATTAATTGCAAGAGGTATTAAGAACAATTTTTTGCGCTCCTTGACATTCGGCAAATCATAGAAATTGCAATAGTAATGTTTGATACCTTTTGTGAGTATATAAACTTTATTTTACAATTATGTATTGAAAATTGTTTAGTCTTAAGGTATAGTATTACGGAAGTTTAAATAAACGTCTATTTATAGTTATTTATATTAACTTAAACTTTATCTAATTTACATAAAAATAGAATATTGTATACAAAACATAAGAGATTCAAAGCGTCAAAGTTATATTCAACCTTCTGGACTAGAATTAAAAAACTTTCCTGCAATATATAGAAATCAAGGGAATTTCCGAATGTACTTAAAGGAATCTGTCGGCCAAGTGTGTTATTGTTTTGTTTTGTGGTGTACAAAATCGTACGTGCCGATGTCAAAGGCCTAAGTGAAAAAGGATTTCGTCTTTCCGTTTCAGATTTTTCCGTACTAAAGTGAGCAAACTGCTATAATGATAGTGTCTAGAACTGATAGATGATCTTTTATCCTTGATTTTTACTTTTCACATTTCAATGGCATTATTCTAAATTCAATGTTAATGACTAAAGTGATCACAGATTTAATTCTCTGATATAAAAAAACTTAAGATCAATATAATTTTCGATAATGATATAACCGAGAAAATTCAATAAGTGATTAACAGTAACTCGTGTGCCAACATATGAAACCTTATCATGGTGTACACCTATGCCTACGCATTGATTAAATTTCAGCTCTAAAAGTCCGGCCCTTAATTTAAAACCACCTATAAACTATGACCCGCACATCCCAAAGTATTTAGCATATAATCTTTTATGTGTTTGCCTTGAAAGCTCGAGTGGCTTATAAAGTCAGTCTCGCTTTTAACGACGCAAAGCACTATATCGCAAGTAGTAAAAGATCGATATTAGTTATTAATGACAGTTGTTAGTTTGTAAATTCGACGCAGTATAAATCCCCGCGATATGGAGTGAAAAAAGAAGTTGACAAATTAACAGTTGCCTCGCTTTGTTCATCTTTGGAATTCAAGGAACAGCAGAAGCAGCAGCAGCAGCTCATTCGATAGAAAGAAGAGTAATGACGCAGATTGTACGACAAGAGCCTCGGGGAAGATAGAAAGGCCAGCGGGTAAATTCAGCGCGAATAAAAGAACAAGAGAGTGAGAGAGAGATAGAGAGAGAGGACTTCCCCAAAAGCTATTTCCCTCCTCCTGAAGCGCGAAAATCCATATCCGGAAATTGAGGGTAGACTCCGAGACCACTTGGAAAACATACTGGGTTCTCTCGAGACGCTCGCCAGATATCGAATTAGCCCGCGGCTAATCGAATATTAAATCTCTGCAGCCCAACTGAATCGGTGCAGAGATTATAGAAGGGATCGCGTATATAGGCGTCACTTTTACAAGTCTCGACAGCACGATACATGCGTCAGTCTAGGACAAAACTGCAATTGAATTGTTCGCGCTCGCGAGCCAAGTGTGTTGTTGGCCGAGCACCCTGACTAGTTTACGCTTCTCGCCCATGTTAAACAATGAAGTTTAACGAAACTGCCGCTGCCCCATTTCGTGACAGCCTCGGCTGCGATAAATATTGCTCGGATCGTTTGATCCCTTCTCTCTCTCTCTCTCTCTCTATCTCTCCCTCTCAGAGAATGAAGCTTTTTTAATTTGAAATTCGCTACGGGCAGTTTTAACTCGGCGCCGCGACGACAACGAGATATGAGAGTACAGCGCGTGGTGCACGTTAGGTGAGTTTTTTGCGTGGAGCCGCCGACGACTCCTCTGTCTTTATTGGAATGTCCATTATAAATGACGCTTTCCAACTATTTTCCACGGATTCTCCGCGAATCCCAGTTTCAAAACATCCAATTCAAAACTAATTAAAATCGCATTAGGCTTCTTTTTCCGCGTGTCCGGCGCTCACACTTTTTATCTCTCTTATATAGAGTTAATTTGACGAGTACAACAGTACGTAATTCCTCGCTTTTCGTTAAACAGCGACGCCTATTTTAGATGTTATACATAACAGAGAAATATTTGCTCCTTTGAAATAAGATACGATTGAAAATATTGACGCCGCGGAATGCAATAGCAAAGAATGCTTGTCACGTAAAGGTCATGTAGAGGTGAAATTCTCTCTTGAATACAGGCCTAATTTGTTTTTAATGCCATCCTCGAAAGTTCCTTTAAGTAGCGATAATTCTTGTCAGCTAAAAAGCCGCTATAATGTTCTAAATAAGAAAGTACGGTACAGGCCCTCGAAATCAATTTCAATCCTCCCATTTCCTCATTATTTCTTCCTTCGCTCCCTTGTTCCGCGTGATTTCCGCTGCTCACTATCTCTCTCTGTCTCTCTCTCTCTCTCTCTCTCTCTCTCTCTCTCTTTCTCTCTCTCTTTATACTTAGACGCTAGAACTTCGCTCTCCCTCTTGCTCTCCGTTCACCTTCTTTTTGTCCCTTACCCCTCGTTTCTTCTAACCCCGCTTCTTAGTCTCTGTCTCGCTTTTTCTCCTCAAACTGGCATTGCTTTTTCCACTATCTATTTCTCTCTGGTAGATAACAAATAGAGCACTGTTAAAGAAGCCGCAAGAAGCAAAGTGCACTATATCAAAAAATCTTTCACTTTATGTTTTATGTGAAACGAAATATTTTTATACCTCTCGGATAAGTTCAGTCTACTAAAAAGGACTAAAAAGGATATTTACTACTCGAAGCAATATTACATGATATGATAGTAATATTATTGCTTAATATAAGAATCTCATTTGGCTAATGAGTGACTAATTAATGATGAATTATTTTTCAACACTTAAAGTGCCTACGCATTGCTGCTTAACAAAGTCCCTAAGTTTACGTAACATAATTATTCTTTTAATTTGGGTTGCCACCATCAAATTCAGTCCCTGACACTTGAATGCTCTTGTTCCGTGTCACTAAAAGCTCACATAATTCGTTTACCATTCTCGGCATTGGGTGGGGCATTAGGAGCATCTGCTACGAGATCTGTTACATTAATTTAGCAAGTTTCTGTAGGATTCTCTATCATTTCCAGAATGCTACTTGGTACAATAAAGTGCTTCGTGAAAGCTTGCGGAATCTATCATTATTTCTTGCATTGTTTTTGTCGCCAATAGTCGCATCAATCATTAATAAATTACCGTAAGATATATCGTTAAGTTTGTACCCAGTCGAGGAAAACAAAATATCGTGATGCAAAATATATGTAAGTGACAAAATGACATAAACATATATACATCAGAAGCATCGGTCCGTAAAAAGTCGCGAGAAATGCGCAAGGATGTAAGGAAAAGCTGAGACGTAGACTACTCAGTCATTTACATGACCTCGTACATTATTTTTCCCGCCCAGCCAGTGGTGTCAAAGTGTGCATACTCGGCTTTTCCCCGAAGAATCATTCCTTTGAAAGTTTATTCGCCCTAAAAGGAAACTGATATATGCGTCTTGAGGTTTGCTCTCGCTTACCCAGCTAAAAGAGAGACAGAGTGACACACACAGACACACACCCGCACAACTCTCGATATACACAAAGTATCGCAATAAATTCGAATCCTAGCCAGACGCTAGCGCGGCTGCACGTCCACGCTCATCGCTTCTCATCGCAACAAATCGTCGAGCTGCACGCATTAAGTATACGCTAACACCACTTGAATGCCGGAGCTATACTTGTATAATGCTTCCTTGGGAAAATCGAGTAGTGTATACATCCTCCGAAAATACACGAAATAAGAGCTTTCGCTCGCCTAATGGATTAAGACTTTCGAGTTTGAATGCAATGCTTTCCGTAAATAAAACGTGGGATAAATCATTGTACTGCGAGCTGGCTGGCTTGATTAGGAGAAAGACACAGTTTTTTGAAAGTCAAAATTTTTATCGCGCCGAGTTTTAAATTCGACTAGTCGCATCCAGTTGAAAACTAATTACTTACTGGAATTGAATTGTCGAAATTTTCAGTACCGGGGAGAGTATTTTTCGAAAAATATTATATCATCGCGAGTTATTCACGAATATTCAGGATGAATAACGCGAATTTTCATTATACCGTACAGTAGTTTTTATCTAAACGTTTTTATGATGTATACTTTTAAGAAAATATACAGTATGTATATATGAGTCATTCAATGTTGAAATGTAAATTACTCGAGAGTATTCAAAACTTTTTATTCTATTTAAATGAAGATTATGAGAGTGAAAGCAATCCCGCATAGAAATAGTTGCCAAAACCTCACAATTCAGCTATGAGCAACATGTGGGTAAGATACAGGACAATGTTGTCCATATCTGCGCATATTTCATTTATCTAACGGAGCAATATTTTAACAGCTATTTCACATAAATATATGGAAAAATTACTGTTACGACAGCTAAGTTACAATATACTTAAATATCATATCTTAAGCATGTGGCGTGAACAGTTTTTTTTTGTCATCCTTGACTCTCTAGTTTTACGCGGGTGGCGTTTTTGAGTTTATTAGTTTATACATGAATTTTCAATTTATTTTGGGTCTTTACTTAAAGGCATAAAGCGGTAGCTAAAAGGAACTTTATTCTCACAATTTTAAAAGTTTGAAATTGGATCCAAACTTTTTTTATAGATATTGATTTAAAAGTAAGTATAAAAGCTGAACTCGCTTGGGTACGTGTTTGAGTTTTTCATATCATCCTTTTAAATACATTTATATTTAATTCCTTTCACCATACGAATTAATAAGTTATAGTAATATAACATTATTTTTTCGCTTAAAATTTCAAAGTTATTGCAGAGACTAGTCGTATTCTTTTCGTAAACTAGGATGCCACCTCTTCATTGCGAGAGTCAGAAAAAAATAGATAAAATCTGACTTATATATTTTATCTATTCGTAGATTTACCGATAAACATCACAAGCATTGCCGAACAATAGTTCGGAAAATTAGTACATCAAGCAAGATACAATACAACCAACATCAAATATTACATCCCCACAGAAATAAAAAATATCGCCCGTCCACTTTCCAAGCACACAAGTGCAGGCATTTTACATCAAAGTCCGTGCACTTCGCTGATTAATACAACACACAGCGGCGCGCAGCAGCATAGATTTTCCCCGCCGTTATGATGAGCGTTATGGCTGCTGCTGCTGCTGCTGCTACTCACGCCCGTAACAAAACAAACAGCACTTTGACGCCGGTAATTTTATCAACACACGTAACACACATGTCCAAGCGGTGCAGCGTCGAAGGTTGCGAGAGCAAACCTTTGGACAGCAGCGATTGTTCGTCGCGTCCGTGTATAGATCCTCGCTGAGGAATTTCTATGGCTGTCGTGTAGAAAATACGCTAATCATCGAACTATAGAATCAGCCGAAAAACGCACTCTTCCATGTAGACTTCATCGTCGCTTCTGTTTCTCCGAACCTACGTATTCAATGCTAAACAAGTTCAGTGGAAGAAGCGAACGAGCGGCAGACTGCGTCACGCAGGAATATGTCATTTCCGTTTAGAACACGCCAACGCGCGCTTGTGACCCGAGCGGATTGACGATGATGGCGCTTCCATTGGTCCCGCGCGTAATTACTTTTATTGGTGCGCGTGCGACTGGCGCTGCGCGACGAACTCCTTTTTCCTTTTTCTGCTTGCGCATAAGATGCGCGCCGCGTCGGCCACTTCGACGTCGTAATTAAATACACTTTAGGCGCGTGATTTAGTCTTTAAGTGAGTTTCAGCAGTTACTGAGCAAGATTGGCAAGGATAAAGTCGCTTTGACTTTTAATGCGATTTTTGACTTTTGATGTGGATGATATTGTAAGACACGAAATTTCTAATTGGTATACACGCAGTTAATAATAACAAAACTACTGTCAAAGAACAATAGATATTTCTTCTCAAATATCTATAGATATTTCTTATCAGTTATTTCTTCATTTCGGATAAACAGTACTGCCCGATTACATATAATCTACTCTCTATTTCGTATTTGACGATATTAAGTTTGTAAAAATTGTTTACATATCTTTAAAACTCGAACGATAAAAATATTTCAAGCCTAATTTATGTCTAAGAATTTAAACGTACACAGAATCAACTAACTCTACAACAAAGAAATAAAATTTTCACTGATCTAATCAGTGATTTTACCGAGGATTTTATATTGTTTCATTCGCCGTTATAAATGGCCGATCATTCACTGGTTTAATCAATAAACCAAATTTTCACTTTTGTTCGCAGTGAAAATTATTTGATACGCAGTGGACCAATTTTAACTAATTCAAAGAGAGTATATTCTTTACGAATTAGTGGTTTTTTATTGATTCAAATATAGAGAGTACCGTTATCAAATTGAATGCTGTTTCAAAGTTTCTTTATTGTTTCGCTCGACAAGTTTTATAATCTCCAGCAGTGTTCTCTTAGGACGATAAATTAAAAATTCTTGGCTAACACGCATTTGACGTCCTCTTCCGTAGCGAAACTTTCTTCTCTCTCGGTATCTTTTTATGAGTTTTGTATTGTTTCTCAATTAAGCAGCCTCAGAGTTACTCCCGTAAATGGACTATTATAACTGTTGCTAAGTTGTTCAAGGTGTTTCAGCAATTTCTATGAAGTACTTTGCCGGCATTCCCTATAAACTGCAGAAATAACGATCATCTTTTATTAGTCTTCTGTATTGTTTATCACGAAACACTGTTCCAATCTCTCCGGAGACTAAGTTTAATTATCTCGCATCAAATGCTTCTTTAGTGTCTTCAATTTTGTGTCTTACAACTCTAAGAAAAGATCGATATTACCGAGCATATTGCTCTTTTAACGAATCTTCGCCTCTTCGTTTTCTAGATATTGGAGTTCGCTATATGGTAAGCTACTTTGGTACCTCTTTAACCTCAATTTATTACAACATCAACTTGTCTTGCCACCAAGTTTCTAAAGAATTGTTGATAATAGTAACCTTCGATAGTAGTACATCTTCAAGTTACTCTATATTAATTTTTATATAACCTAAAATACCATATGTACTTCTATTTCAATCAAATTTTTTATACTTAATGAACTAAATACTTGAACCATTTCTATATTGGATATAAATTTTGTATTTATATAAATACTGTTATTTTTTACTTTATCTATAAGAGCACTTACTTGTCACATATATACTTGACCTTAACTTTAAATTATTAAATGGTTAAAAATTGTCAAAAATTAAACATAAAAAAAAGTACTTTATTATTTATGTATCAAATAGAAATTCAAGGCACAGATCCAGACTAATGATTTAAGCCCTACAGCTAAACTACGTACTTTTATTAAAGTGGCGGCCGGGTAAAATCTTTAGCAAGTCTTATCCTTTGTAATATAGTTAAGAGTTTCCAATGAATCGTTCACAAACAAAAAAAAAGAAGCATAAGTACCAACCACTCGTGTATAACGCATGAAAGCGCATTAGTGCTTTTATTGCAAGCGATTAACACGATGAAAAAAGACACACATAACCACACAAGCAGCAAAACAATATAGCTTTGCAAAAACGCTGCGTTCACAGAACAATGCTTTTAAAGAGGATAATCGTATACGAGGGATAATTGAACGCGCATATAACGAGATCGCGCAGCAACAGCCATAGCGAGTGAGCAATACCACTCTGGAAAGATACATTGCATCTCCGGCGTATATATATATCGGTCTCTAAGCCGCGGGACGGCCCTGCTGCACGATAGATCGGAAAAAGCGACCGATGATCCTCGCTCTGCTCTGCACCGCACACATATACACACAGGGAGGGCTATATATTCCACTTATTAATTGGCGCTTCCGCCGGGCGTCGGTATTTACGCACGTGCAGAGCATCGCGTATATATATATACGGCGCAGGGCTGCGGGATTTATTTTCCTCCTTCGCGGAAGATCACGCGGCTGCCGCATCGGGAGCTTGTGCTGCTGCACATAAACCGAACGGCTTGAGCCGCCGCGGCCGCATCGCACGGGGGCCAGCTGCGTTCGATCGCGGTGGCGTCGCGGCCGCTCCCGATCAATTTATTTAGATTTGCGACGTCACGCTCTCGTTGCGCGAGTTCACAGCGTATATATGTGTAGAACGCGCCACGGCATATCGAGTGCTGTGCATATATGCGAAATCGCCTCTTGTCTCTCAGTGCACAGTCATTGACATCTTTACCGTATTGGTATACACAATCGGCATTATTCGCGAACGTCCGAGCGACGATTATTACGGTTCGTTGTTCGCTCTGTTCTTTGGCGAATGCATATATATGTATTTACACGCGTGGAATAACCACCGAAATTATTGCGGACGCCGTATAATGGGGTTTTATGAGGTTCATATGTAGCGATCACGCGATGCTTTTTCAGTGAGGTCCTCGTTGTTCGTTCACGGTGTGCATGTGCATACGGCGGCTCCTCTGCTAATATGAATTTAATGAAAATACCTTGTCGCCGCGGTGGTATGTAGCTATGCGTAATGGCGAAACATCGTCATCGTAATCCATAATATGTCGCCATATCCTTGTTTCAACGGGATGAGAATTATTTTTGGTACCGCGTTGTTGTTGCTGCTACTGTGCGGGTATTGTTAATATCGTTACTTCGCGGTTATCAATGTTAGAATATGCGATTGGATAAGTCCTGAAAATAATGAACTTGCTTTGGTGTACTCGAGTACGTTTGCCATTTTAAAAGAGAGTGATTGAAAAGTTTTTAAAGTTTCTTTTTTTATATATTATATGAAATTTTCTAATTGGCTTTCTGAATACTTTCAACTGAAGTTTATGTAAATAACGAACTTAACATATACGTTTTCCAGTGTGGTATTTTTACTGCATTAAAGATTTTCTCTATAGTTTCAATATTTATTCTACCGTCTTATAACGTTCACTCGCACTTAATAAGAATATATATATAAGAAAATTTATCAATCTACAATAAGTCTTTATTTAATGTTTATATAATATTAATTATTATTAATGTAACTCAATAATAATAAATAACGAAAAACTATTAAATTTCTAGGAAAAAATTTATTGATTTGAAGTATTATATTATTCAGAAATTACCTAATGCGCATCTACGGCAGGCAGACATAGAAACATTTTAATATAAAGTTCATTTTAAAAACATTTAAAATATATAAGATATGTATTATATGTAATGGACTAAATAAAAAATAATTGTTTCAATTAATAATCTTTTTTAGTTTTTTTTTTATAATCAAGGAAATAATGGAACGATTTTGAAATGAAGAAAAAGATTTCAATTTGGGTATATCCTTAACGAAAGTCGAGAACTGCCTTTTATATTTTTGATAAGAAACCAATATTTGTAAGCAAAGACGAAAAATGATGCAATCAAAGAATCGAGATAAGATAAGTAGAAAGGAAATCAAGTTTTAACCTAGCGAGAAGAATATTTTATTACACGTATTATCATTTCATTAAAAAAATGTCATCATCTAAAAGATTTTTTGAGATTATCGCAGTCTTTAATATAAAATTCGTCTTAATTGGTTCAATATCCGACTTTACTTCAATAGCCTGACAAAATTTCATGTTTCATATGACACGTGATTACGTAATAGATTAAGAGTTTATCTATTTGTTACATATTACTTATTAAGGGATTCACTTTTATATAATATACAGTATCGTTCAAAAATTCGTAAAATTCGTAAAAAAATTTTCAAACTGTTTTTTAAAGATCAAAACTTTTGCATTTTTTACGAATTTTTTATTTTCAGTTACAGGTGATTGACTGAAAATCGAAAATTTGTAAAAAACATAAATTTTGATGTTTAAAAAACAGTTCAAAAAGTTAAATAAAATATGATTGATTCCATAAAAAGATAGCTTTTGAACTCACCTTTCAAACCACGTTGAGTTTTTTTTACATTCACCCACGGGTTTCCAAGACATCGGTATTATAAAAGATGGACTTCTTTATATATAATAACCATCCAAATATATTAAAAGAAATTTTATGAAATTTGGACATTACTGTAATTTTAAAAACTCAAACATTTTTCATGAATAACATTTTGAGTTAATTGTTTTTTTTGTTGTTGTAACTGAGTTAAACCATAATACAGAGATCAGGTGAAGCTGAAGAACTAGGGAACGAATTAATATAGAAAATATGAGCATTATATCGAAAATACGTTTTAACATAATTTATCACATTGTAAAAAGTTCATCCTCTAATTTACGCTTATTCAATTTCTTACTTTTACCGGCATCCATAAATCTTATACACATAAGATAACATATTAACGATATCTGTAGTTTCATAAATAACGCAATTACGCGAAGAACCCGGTGTCGAACACGCTCAATAGAATAAAGTTATTTGTTGCATTTAAAATACCAAATCACCGCGCGCACCTTTTCTCCCCGCCGCATTCTGATCGCCAAAATTCATAATGAAAGTCACACCTCCATCAAACAGCAGCATATATGTATATACATTCATTTTTTGCCGGACCGGCGCGCATTCCATCGCTATACACAAATTTAAAAGTGGAAAAGAGTAAAAGTAAAAGCCGGCAGAGAGACAGAGAGTGAGAGAGAGAGAGAGAGAGAGAGAGAGTCAGACATCATCCCGTGCGAAGCAGCAGCTCCTCTCGAAACCTGTTTCGGAAAAAACGGCCTGACAATCGAAGGACCCTGACCCGATTGCAGCGATGCCAGCCGTGGCGCACGCACAACACGTTGTCGCATCGTGGGGCCTGCACATGCCTCATCTCTCTCTCTCTCTCTCTCTCTCTCTCTCTCTCTCTCTCTCTCTCTCTTTCTCTCTCGTTGTCGTCTCTTTTTTATTATCCTCCTGTTTTTCCGTATTCACCTACAATGCATTTGTTTCGGAACACATTGTGTGCTACAGCCTTCTTTTTACTCGTGCAGTTCGCGGATTGGATTAATAGCAAACACGATGGACTAAGAATGCATAACTTTGTCTGATAAGAAATCTGTGTGTATACACGTGTATATACAGTGTGCAATGTTATGAATTACGATCTTGTCTTGAGTTTTTTAATAGGCAATCAGAGATTCATCGGGTAGCTCGTTATTCGATAATACCTGAATTTATTCCTGAATGTATACAATGATTGTTTGCATGGAAACGGCTCGGCTTCTAAGATAAGAAAAATTACTTGTATGTGTAATAAACGAGGAGCGAGCGATGCGCTGAACCGGAAACGCTTAATCGGCTAGATTCATCAGCGGGCATTAAGAACGAATTTATAACTATCAGCCAATGTAAATTTCTTAATTTCCCCTTATCTCGCTTCTAAATTTCCACTAGGCATCGCCGCTCCATCAAACAAACAACGCTCGGGTGCTCCGCGGTTCTGTTTATTCAATAGCGCGCCGCTATCTCCACCGGCGAATCAAGCACCAGAAGAAAGATGGACTACAACCGAACACACACGCACACAACTGAATTCTCTCACACGATATGTATAGGGAGTCTCTTGGAAAATTGCAATATTCCACGGAGCGCGCGAAGAAAAAAAAATATAAAGTGCTGCAGGAGCGTGGTAGGCAATTCCGAGTTCGGCAATATAAACTCTCCATCATCAAAAGTTTAGCCGAATAAAAAGAGACGGTGTGCAGTCGCCGCTGGAGCGCAAAGGCAACATATATATATATAGATAAGAGGAGCGAGGCGCTATTACACATCTATTGAGGTGGAGCTGGCGATGAAGATGCGCGGCGCGTCGCATACACACACACACATACGCATGTACAGACGCACATATAGAATACATGTGCGGAGACTACGACGACGGCGACGACGACACCTCTCTCAATGAAAGTAATTAAGGGCACCGATGATGGATACGCGAGCGTACGCCTGTATACCTCGATATACTACATACACAGGCACTGCACATATGTATACATACGCGTATGGAGTGGACGCTATATACTCTTCGCAGGATATTAACTATTATGCTGCCGTTCGAGCTGGTAAATAAAAGAGAACTGGCCTCGGCGGCGCAGCCGCTTTCTTTGCGCGCCGTCCAGTGTATATACACGCACGCGTACAGAGCATATATATATATATATGTGTGTGTGTGTGTGTGCTGCAGCGAGCCGAATGAAAAGCGGCGATGGCGATCTCGTCCAGTAAACGAATGAGAATGCCATCGATTTAATGCCATTGCTATAGTTCAAAGCGAGTATATATCGCGCTTTAAAGGGTGTGTGTGTGTCTGCCTGTCTCTGTGTGTGTGTGTTTGGGGCCAAATTTAGAAACGCTTTATGCCCGCGCACTCGTATTTGCTGATTCGATCAATTAGTTGAGTGAATTACGGAAATTCGATTATGCGCCAACTTGGGTGTGCTTGGGCGGGTGAAGTGTGTTTGAGTGTGTATGAGTGTACTTATGTGTGTCAAAAATATTACCTTATGCGAAGTTCATAGTAGAGCTCTCACGGGTCATAAATTTACTCTTTTCTTACTTTATTCCCTAACTTTATAGTTTTGTGTTTCGTTCTGGTAAGCGATAAGATTCTCTTAGGAATGCGTTAATAAATATATGCACATTTCAATTAATGAGAAACAATGAGTGTAATTTCTCTGATTATGAATCAAATATTTTCAATGATTAACATTGTGGATTGGTGGTAAGCGTGAAAGATTCGTTGAATGTCCAAAGAAGATCGTCATATCTACAAAGAGTATAATCAAAGATTAATTAACGGTCTTAGTTGGCGTTATCGCTACATTTAATACTGATTTTGAAGAAAAATAAAATGTCAAACGATATTGCTACGTAAATCACCAATTGCGATTGCAGAACCTTTCCGACCTCGATGAAGTACAGTTGAAAAGATCAATAAAATAACATAACTTTCTTCATGAGGGAATCGAATTATTGCCTCATTATAATTTCCCTTTTAAAAAGCAGACAATTATGTTAAAGTATGTAATAATAAAACGTTAAATATGTTAAAAAACGAATCACGATTCGACATCAAACGGAAAATAAAGCATAATCGAGCAATTTTAACTTTTACGGTGTACAATTTCCAGAATTTCAGTACAAATACCAGACTATATAGACGCTAACCTTTCTGCACGAAGTCGAAAAGCCGAGTTTTCTCATCCGTAATACATAACTTTAATACACAATTTCAAAGCAGGTATATAGCGGGGGAAGAAAGAGAAGAGTTAATGTTGCGGTGGCTTGGCATAAAGATGTGCTCGAGTTCAATTTTCAAAGTCACCGTCCAGCGTCTCACGTATTCAAACACACATACACGTCAAAAAGCGACGTAAGAGATAAGAAAAATTCAGATGCATCGTATAAATATACAGACCGTATGCATTTTTCATGCCGAACTTATGACTGCTTTAGCTTTTGCGGATTAAATATTTCGAAGAAAGGAAGCTGCAGCGAATAAAGTTTTGGAATCGCTAAATGGTAAGCTTTTATCTTCGAGATTATTACTCGTACTATCGAAGGAGACATCGCGAATAAAAGAATAAAATGGTCAATTAATGTTACTCGATAAAACTCGAGATTATTGATTTTCTTGAATCCCAAAAAGAAGATATCACGTACGAGAGAATAATAAATTATTACAGATCATTGATTTGGCCACTTTGGAGAAGGGTTTATGCGTTTAGGAGTAATATTTCTGGAAAAAAAGTCTTTCATGGCTTCATAAAAATGTAATTTATAGCAGGTTTTAGCGCGTACAATCATTTTGGCTGTACGAATCGCCATTTAATTAGGCAATAAACGATAAGTCTAAAGAGAAGCTTTGATAAAAAATATAATAAATTTATTGTTATCACTATAATCTTTTGTATTTAAGTAAGCGATCGTTACGGATAACGCGATTTATCATATTATTCTTTCGTTTACTTCTGATTTCATAAATCGATAATTATATTATATTAAAACCGAAACTTACCAAGCTATACTTATTCAAAGATAAAATTTAACATGATAAATTCAGTAAATTATAAAAGTCAGAGACGAGTTTGCGAAGCAAATAAAGAAGGCCATCGGGTAATTAAATTTCCTAAAATATGCACTTCTTGCACTTTTTCCAGCTGAATAACTATGATTTCGAGACAGCGTTTAAACGGAGATAAAAAAAATGTCTCTCGCCGCCGACGAAAGTTTCGAGATGAATTATGAGTTCGCCGGTGAGCGCCGGGAATTCCGCACGAAAACGCATTCAATAGACCCTCGCATAATTAAACTCCCTATTATTCTTGATTAGCAAGAGAATAAGCATCCGGTCTCCGTGCACAAAAGACGAGAGATATAATTTATTTAAAACAAAGTGTGCAAGCGCGCAAGTGCGAAGGAGCTATGGCAAAATGAAAAGTTAAAAAGGATTAAGGCGTCGTGTGGCCGTGCGCGCGCGCGCGACGCGAAGGTAAGGCAAGGTAAGGAGGAGAAGAGAGAGAGAGAGAGAGAGAGAGAGAGAAAGATAAAGACGGGAAGGTCGTTGCCGATGATTCCATGCCCAAAGAAAGCGAGACCGAGAGTAACGAGGAATGCACAGAATGTGTAACTGCGCGCCGAGAGGCGAGAGAGAGAGAGAGAGAGAGAGAGAGAGAGACGGAGGCGGCGGCGACGAGAGCGAGTTTTCTCTGCGCGAGCCGACAAGTTTTCGTAATGACGGTGCAGGTGCACTGCACGCCAGACTCTCTCGCTCTCTCATACTCGAAGGGGAATTTGGCTCGAATGGTTTTCGGCGATTTCATTTGTGTTCCGTGAACACGCGAGCGCGTCCCGCATTTCGACCCAGACAGAAGAGAGAGACGGAGGCGGCGGCGACGAGAGCGAGTTTTCTCTGCGCGAGCCGACAAGTTTTCGTAATGACGGTGCAGGTGCACTGCACGCCAGACTCTCTCGCTCTCTCATACTCGAAGGGGAATTTGGCTCGAATGGTTTTCGGCGATTTCATTTGTGTTCCGTGAACACGCGAGCGCGTCCCGCATTTCGACCCAGACAGAAGAGAGAGAGAGAGAGAGAGAGAGAGAGAGAGAGAGTTGGCAGCGATCCGAGGATGTGTTGCGGTTATGAAAAAACAAATTATCGACGATCGTTTCGTGCGGCGAGAGAGTGTCTGCGCGCGCGCGTCGGGGCCAATTTCGGAATTAAAAACATTCCTGCCGCGAATATGTGGTTCATTTTATTTATAACAAGAATTCCGCGACACTGATTCAACGCAGCTCCAGCGATATTTAAATTTGCATTACGTGTACTCGTGCATGCGTGGATATATATGTATATATATATCGCGATTCTTTAAAGTGAAGTCGATTGAAATTTCAAATCGACGATGATTCACTGGGTTATAAAAATTTCATTCGGAACGTCGGCGCGCCGCTAATGGCGTGTACGTGAAAATTAATATTATAGATTCAATATAGGCTCTGGTAATAAATTAACTTTATGCAGCGCATAAAACTCTTGAGCAGGATCTTGGCGTTTCGCTGCTGTCTCTATTAGCGTGTGTAATTTTTCATTTAAAAAAAAAAACACTTTACTGCAGTCACGGCAAAGTGACGATAATCAGTTGTCTGTGAATTGAAATATAGTGTGTGCTATAGAGTAATCTATTGACGATAGTATAGAGAACTAATAACATACTGCGTCTTTATGAAGAAAGTATTTATCTGCATTCCGAGCTCCAGTGCAGATAGTCCACTAAAATATTTGTGTTGTTTGTGCTTTCGAGATTTCGAAACGAAAAAGAAATTTGACCTATATAGGTGCTTACGGTGAAACGCTTTAAAGAAACTTAACTTACGTATAATGACGTTTACTTGGAAAAACCGCAATAATTAAGTAATCTTAAATTATACTGCTTTTATTAAAACGCAGAGCTATTTAACTAACTAGCGCAAGACTGACGAGATGCATTTCCATGTTATAGAGCGTTACATTGACATTTCTTCATTTATCTGTTTCTACTTCTTATATTGCTGCAACTATAATTATTTTAAATATAATTAATGATCCTGCATAATAGATTCAATATAATAATTTATGTTGCAATATAAGAAAATATGCATAGACAAATCTTTATATGATCTTTAAACTTGAACTATGGTTAAATTTCAATACGAGTCGATAAATTGTGGTAGCGGGTGGTAAAGCGGAAGGTAAATATAATAATCGAATGTTATTATTTAAAAAATAATAATTTTCAATGCTGTGTATTTGACTAAAATAATTACTTTGTATTGGCAATATTAAACAGCAAGTATAAAGTAAAATATTCCATAAAAAAGTGTATAAAGTGCATTATAAAAGAGAGCAGAATGAGACAAATGTATATTTCCAGTCAATAATGTGCTCGCGACATAAGATAGCTAAATCCGAGTCTCTGCTCTTTTCCACGTTATTGACCTTGATATTCATATATTACGTACTTATACAAGCTTGTGCATGCAGAGTACAAGGAGCCAGACGAGAAGAATGTGGAATAAAATATAAAGCATCTCATTAGTTACCGCATCTAAATACGTAAGAAGCAGAATAAAGACAACTTGAGGAATAAAAAGGCTTGTTCTTTCCGTCTATAAATATATAGTAAACTAACGAGCTTTTCTCGTATCACTGCCTCTTGTTTTATGCATTCGTTACACTTGCGTATTCTATACACCGAACTAGAGGCGCATGAACATTTCTAATCATTGAAGTGGCCGTAATACACTTCGTATATTTATATGTAGCATTATCATCGTGCCCAATTAAACGAGCGATTTCACTTTTAATACACTTTATTCAACTGTACGCTTGTTTATTATTTACAGAAAGGATGCTGAATAATTTCTACGATAAAATCTCTCCGACTCAAAGTACAGTCTTAAATATACGTAGATATTGCGGCTAATAAATCATTCCGGGCGCGAAATTAAATATTTGAAGGCGAGATAGGTAGAGGTGAAATTACAAAGCAAAGGGGGAAAATTGCGAGAACAAGTAATGTTTGAATGATAAATGAATGACGAACCAGGAGAGAGATGTATACAAGGGGGAAAAATACCAAAGGAAATAATGCAATCCGTATAGCGGGAGCAAAATGAAGCGAGCGCCTTGGAAGATGAGAGCAGCGCACGCGAAAGTATATATACGTACATGCAGGGGGCAAAGACGAAGAAAGGCCGCGCTGCGCTACGTGTAGCTGCTGCTTGTGCTGGTGCGCTCCAATAACAGGTGCAGCAGCAGCATCAGCTCGGTGCGCAAGACTTTAATCCGAAGCTCTGTTTGCCGTCGCGTGCTGGATATATATCTCGATGTGACTAGCGAATAAAAATGTAAATCACTCGGGACGAGAGCAGCAGCGCAGCGACGCATTTGAAATGCAAAGCGTCCGAGTGCCGAGCGCTCGCTTTTGCGCATTCTTTATGAATGAACGCGGGGAGGGAGGGATATTTTAACCGGCTCTAATTAACCCGTCGGACACTTTTCTTTCTCTCTCTCTCTCTCTCTCTCTCTCTCTCTCTCTCGATAAAGTTCAGCCCCGCGATGGTTTATTTTCGACAAAGTAGGAGCGCGTATAGGGATTACGGCTACAATTTTTATCAAATGATATTCGCGGATGGAGTGAGCGATTTGAAATTTTAATTAACGGAAACTGCGAAAGAAAGCTGCGGCTTTAGCGTAGGTATTTCTTTTTTTCGTCGCTCTCCGTGTCGGCTGAATAAATTATCGGAGGATGGATTTTTACCAGGAATTATGTATGTACATATAACAAAAGTGTATCTTTAATTCTGTACTTTTTTCTATAGTAATGTATATTGTTAAGCTATTGTTCAAGTTGGCGATGTAGTGTACTGTTATGGAAATATTAGTTAATAAATATTAATATTAAAAATTTTATTGGAAATTCTTTTACATAAGTATACTTTTTGTTAAGTTCTTAAAAGGCTATTTTTAATTAAAAAACACATCGATATTCCTCGTATAAATTTACAATTCCAATCCATTATCTAACAAATAATCACTCAACATCGATTTAAACATATCACCGCAAATTTTCCATATCAGACCGTGTAAACCAAGATAAATTTTTTATCCTAGAGAGACGCTCAACATTAGCTAAAGATCAATACTCTCTCGGAGTGTAATCCGAAGGCAACATAAATCAGAATATACATATATACTTATATGCTCGGTGCAGCAGCATCGAAATTTCATCAGCCACTCGAAAGCTGCTGCATCGGCGCGCCGAGGCTCCCGCACCTATCGATGGAACTTTCGCGATATAGGTGCTGCATACACACACACATGGCGAGCACATATTGAAAGAGAGCGACGCAGAAGCGCACAAATATAACACCCAGCACAAATTAGACACTCGACCTCCCTCTCTCTCTCTCTCTCTTGCAGCGCCTCCAATACACAACCCACCCTCGCGTTCTATACGACACTTCACACTGCACGTATATACGCGCCTCTAAGTCACACAAAGCTCCTCTCTCGTGCAGCGCAGATCCGATAATCATTCGCGTACAGATCCATATAGCAACGGGAAAAAAGAGGACCGCTTGCGGACTACGGCAGGCGATATACATACGGTCGTAACGGCATAAGAGACTCGTTAGTCGCTCTGGTATACAGAGAAAAGAGAGTGGAAAGAGAGGACGCGCCACGCAAGCCGAGAGTAATCGAAGGAGTTGGCTGTACTCTCTGCTCAGCGAGAGTGAGAGAAGAGTATACGTATAGGTATGCGTGTGCGCTGTGTACAGCTGGAAAAATAAAGAGCGCTGTAGCGCTGCACTATAGCCGGAAGAGGTGTGCTGAGCACTTAGCGGAGGACGTAAAGTGCGCAAGAGAGACAGAGAGAGAGAGAGAGAGAGGCAGCAGCAAGGGCCCACAAAGTGGCTGCTGCTGCTGCCGCTGCAACGTCGTGCAGCCGCCGCGAGTCTACGGTCCTCCCCCTTATATGCAGCAAACCGCCGTGCACCGTCCTGGAGTTTCCGTGAAGGAACGCGATGGTGGAAAGGAAAAACGCGTGTTTTCACTTACGGCTATGTGCCTTCTACTATCATACGTGTGTGCGTGCGCGTGTGCATGAGACCTGCCGCGAAAAATGTGTGCGGCCGGCCGCTGCAGGCTTTGAGCAGCGTCGGCGGCAAGAAACTTTTGTGTGTGCATGTCTCTTCTTCTTTTTCATCTCGTCTCTTCGCCGGAGGATGAAAATAGCTCGGTTTCTTCGAGACGCGAGTTTTAGTGTTGTTCTACGTCTCTCTCTCTCTCTCTTTCTCTCATTCTGTCTATCTCTAGAAAGAAAATTTAAATGCGGCATGCAAAATTCAATGAGAACCAAGAGACAAGCGCGTGTATACGAGCGCGTTATTTGATTATGAATATATTTTTGGAACTGCACCCGACCGTTATGCTGTTAGCTCCTTAACGCAGTTAGGGAATTCAGCCGCATAAAAAACGAGCGTCGAGGATAAACGGAAAGAAATGAATGTTTGCCGAATCGATTCGTATATACGTATAAGCTGCAGGCTATATGTGCACTTTGCGTTTGCTTTACATCGTCGAAAATAAATAAATCGAAAGGAAAGGAGACATCGAACCCGAACCCCAAGTACACACATATACATATATGTATACCTCGAGGAAAGAAGCAACGCACTATAAATTTTCAAACCTTTGTTATACAAAAATTTGATATAATATCGCCAGCTCGAGACTGTATATCGAACGGCTCGCTGTACCAAATATTTCATTTACATATACAGCGTATGTAACAAAATTTTTTTTCACCGCATTACATCATGGCCCCTTTTTTAATAAAAAAAACGTAATACAACGCGGGGGCGAGCAACTTTATTAGCCGTCATCGCGGCAGACTTTACGCCCCGAGTATTTAAAGAGTTTAGTGGGCGAAATTTATTTAGTATCGTTGCACCTTTCCACACACAGCGTAAAAAACAGCTGCGACCCCCCGCCAACGAGGACATTTCCAAAGACGCGGCTGGTGGTTGGCGGGGGCGGGGACACAGCGCTTGTAAAAGAAAAACAATATAAAGCAATTCGACAGATCGGTTTTCATAACTGCCGGGAGACCCTTTTTCCAACAGGGCGACGTCCCACCGCGCTATTGGTAATTAACTCTCGTCGTCGCTCTCCGCCTCCCCCGCCCTACTCCGGCAAAGTAATAAAAACGCGTTTCACTTTTATACATTATACGGGCGCACGTCAACTTTCCGTCCCCGAGAGAGCGAGAGCTAAGATCGCTTCTTTATCTTATGTATATATACGGGTGCAGCGACTCTTCTTTTCCCAGGCTGTATAATACGAGTTTATAGGGTAAAGCGCCGGGTTTTACAGGCACCGGGTCATTTAATAACGCGCGACTGCGCCCTAAACATCTTTAGTGGATGCCAATGAAGCGGCGCTGAGACTGAGGGGGAGCGGGGGAGGGGGAGTGGGGGGATATGGCTCGTCGTCATTCAAAATGATGACAAAGTGCACACGTCGCGCTGATCCCCCAGATTGATTGCAGGCACATATTGACGACGGTGGAGAGTGGCTCTTTCTCTCTCTCTCTTTCTTGCGCGAACGACGAAAAAAATAAAGGAGAGCAAGAGCTCGCCCGGTGAATGTGCATGTATAAAAAGTTTCCGATCTGTCGCCGAGATGCAAAGCTGTACCAAGGGATTTATAACTCACGCGGATATATATGCATACCGTAGTTTGCTACACAGCGAAAAAGGTTAAATATTTTTCGAGGAAACGGGGGAAGAGCGAGCGTGTCTATAACGTATATATACAGTTCGTTATTGCAAACACGGACATGCTGCATGCGTTTTCGTGATTTTTGATAATGTCTATATGCACATAGATGCAGAGAGCGGAATCGAGTTTAAATTGGAGTCAATATTTTTCCTGATATGCGGACGTGCATATATTTGGATAGATGAAAACTTATGTTTTTTTTTCTGTATAACCCACGCAGTCACTCGTAGCATTCGCTATAGCATAGAACGATACATATATAAAATCGTATTTGATTTTCTCGAAACGGTAAAATACTTTTGAAGCTTGAAATAAGAGTAAAAATCACGTACGCGCTAAAAGTGTTATAGGTGGCGAGCGTTTGCTCAGTCGGAATATATGCAATACATCAAAACTATTTGCAATCCAAAAAGCTTATCGCACACACACACACACACTCCAAAAATGATTCTTTCGAATCAAAACAGAAAGCGAATTTGTATAAAAGGAATAATAGTCGCGGGGAGAGGAGGAGTGGCGAAAACACTTGAATTCCAAATCGATTCGATAAGCGAGCGAAAGCACTCGGTCGATATTCACTGCACCGGTGCGACGTCCTTTATATTCTCGTATATGCAGAGCCTCTCGGCGCCAATATCGCGAGTTCCCAGAAAATTCCTGCTTTACACACACCGCTCGGGCGATGGAGAACCAGAAACGCGCATAAGCCGATTAATATTTTCGATTTCCATTCGCATATATATGATATACGCCTTTGTCAGGGGAAAAAAGAGTAAATAAAGTGTAAGTGCATACATAGGTATACATGTATATATTGGCGAAGACCGTGCGAGGGAATTTCACACATAGGCCGATAGTATGCAAGCCAAGTGCGGGCGCAGAGAGCGGCTTATAGACACTGCCCCGGCGCCACACGCAACAACACCGTTATTACGCGAGCGCACACGCATGTATATACTTGGCCGTCTACATTATATATATATATACGATGTATCGAGTCTCGTCGTCGCGCACAGGCACACGTGAACGTGCGTATACGTGTAGAGTGCGTTCGTATACACATCCGCGAGAGAGAGAAAGAGAGAAATCCGCGCAAGGAGATCTGGCGAGATTCCAGGAGAGGAGGCGCCGGTTTTATTGTCACGGAATGCCTTGCGGATGTATATATGCATACCTCTACGCTCGCGCATGTGTGTATGTGTGAGATGTGCACTCGAGAGAGAGAGAGAGGCGTTATAATCGTCGATTCGAAACGGCGCATTTACCTGCACCTCGCGCTCTTCAATCATACCATGTTTCTCTCTCTCCCTCTCTCTCTCTCTCTGCCTGTCTTTCCTTTTTTACCTGGCAGCGTGGCGCCACGATAAAATCTCCCCGCTTATAAGGGAATTCCTCGCGCGAGGCGAGGGAATTTCGCGCGACGGCACGCGGATGTGCGCGCGAGGCTCTGCTTTTTTGTATTAATCCATGGACACACATACATATATATGTGTGTATAAACGCGCGTGTGTGTCTCGAATGAATTCGCACGCGTCATTGATTCGACGCTGCGCCGCGATAATTTATGCGCGACGTTCCGTTTTTCTCGCACTCTCATTCTTTCTCTTTTCTGTGTGCACGCAGTGTGGCTATATCTGGGTTGTTGAGGGCGAGCTCGCAACTTTTTATCCTACATTTAACGCGCTTTCAAACTTTACAGAGTATAAGAGAGAGATGCATTTTTCAAAGCTCTCGAGCAGCTCTGATGCTTTGTATATATACGCCAGCGGTGGCACGAAATAGTGAACGAAAATAGCTGACACACAAAAGCTTATCTCGACAAATTTCAATTTGATCGATTCTGCACTTGGTTTTTTTTTCACGCTCATTTGTTGCAATGAATGCGCATGGAGGGGAGTTTATCGGTGGTAAATGTGACATTTACTTGGCGTCATTTATTTCAATTTAGCTGTCACTTTAATATTCGCGAATCGCAACTGCAATGGAAGCTTATTGTTTGTGTAAGATGAAGCTTTTAGTTCTTGTTATGCGCTCCCTAGATTTGTATATAATAATTCAGATGCGTGTAATGAGATTAAAATGTAATTCGGGATTTCAAAGTTTTAATTACAAGTTTGGTGACTAATATTTTCCAGAGGAGCACGATATAATTACACCGAAATAACAATTAAATGCTAAGCGTTTATGATATATCTTTTGATATTAATTCGTGGGCTTTAACATACATTAAACTACTTAATAAATGTTAAAATTTACGTATTCGTAATAATTATCATGTACTTTTAATAGCAAGCAAACCTCCAAAATAACTGAATAAATTATTTGTTATATCTATAACGATATCTAATTTTTCTATTTAACTTTAATAATATAACTACTTAATATGAAACATAATTTTCACTATTTTTTTTGAGGTCTACTACCTAGTCTATCTATCGAATGATAATTATATTTATTTATTTTAATAACTACATCGAAGTGCACCAATTTTTTTTCATTTGGCGAGTGAAACTGATAAACCGATTATGGTTTCAATTTGCCAGAAAATCAATATTGCGAGCACTCACATAAATATTTCTATATATGTTGACTATAATCTTTTTATTCCGTGGAAAACGATTTTTTGGCATTTTTGACTGCGAAATAAGAACAATCATATTAAATAATAATAGAATAAAGATAACATTCAATTTTTACAAAATATATCGGTACTATATATGAATAAACTGACAAAGATCTTTCTATCGGTCTTACAGTCTAACTATATATGAATGTATTCATTCTGCCTTATCAACGAATGATATTTGTTTTAATCGTATAGAAATTATGCATTAATTTAAAAATTTGATAAGTCATGTATTATTATCGTATTAATGACAATAATAACTTGTATTAATGAAAATAACAATATTGCAAAGATGTGCATATACATGTATACACGTGATTCATATGTTATCGAATCGGATTTGTGAAAGTGTGCAAAATTTATTACGATAATGCAAATTATAAATCAATCAATTTAATTTATTGCTTCATATTTATCTTGTCATTTGATAACGAGACAACGCGTGTGTATGTAATTAAAGAAAAAAAATAACAATATTATAAATGTAAAAATTATAACAGCTGTTTTATGTTTGGTTATTTACAAAAGTCTACATCTACAATCAAATTAAACGATTAAACTAAAACTAGGCTTCCTTCTTGTTTTAATCTTAGAAGTAAAGTACGAAAATTTCCCCGATCTCTGCTTTTCTTGCACAGAAAAAGATTGAGTAAGTAGTTTATGAAAGAATCGCGTAAGGTCAATCAGCTAAATGAACAAAAAGAAGAATCGCGGCTTCTCGTAATGGCTCGAGCGATTAAGTTCCGTGATGGATAAACGACGAGAGACGAAAGCACAAAAAAGCTCCCGCGTCGCAACGAAAAAAACAAGGGCTTACACAGCGGCAGCAGCTCCGCGAACAAGTTTAGCTGCGCGTAAAGAAAATTATTTCCTAAAGAAAGCCAACTTATTAGTTTTGCTTTTTCGCTCGCCCTATCGAGCTCTGTTAACGCAGAGCTATATACACTCGGTTTAACCCCTTGATATCGTGTAGCGCCCGAGAGCTCGTTGATACAAAAGTTGTTTTCAATTTCTTTTTAAGTGCGTCAGCGATGTCTGAACTAGATATTTAATTTAGAAATCAATCCGAAGACGTTGTTGTATAAGAGCGAAAAGTACAGAATAAAGATCTCCTGCGCCACGCTTTTATCATTTTGTTATACACCATCAGCCTTTTATTTATAATATTTCACAACTAGCTCACCCGAAATAATGACGCGCCGCGCGTTACGAGGGATCTTGATACGCGCGCCGCGTAATGTTACGTTTCGAAGCCTCTTCCAGCTCTACAATTAAGTAGTAAAAAGTCCAGGAATCAATAAGGCCGTTACCATTTCCAGGTCACTGACCATAAAATATTATATATGAATAATATATTTACACGCCAATCATTGTAATTTGCAAAACGATCGTATAATAAATTCCACGGAGTTTCACTTAAACGGGGCGGCAATTTAAATAGTCGCGCGTATATAGGGACAAACAATATTTCTGCTTATCGACGCGAAACATCTCGCTCTCGCAAAGAGCTAAGCGCGAAGAGATCTCAAGCTATACACACGCTATCGTCGTTTGTAAATACACGTCAGTGGCAGAAGCAGTAGCAGTAGCAGCAGTGGTTTTATCGAGTCCGGAAGCGCGTAGTTCCAGAGAGAGAGAGAGAGAGAGAGAGAGAGAGAGAGAGAGAGAACCCCCAAGCAGTAATCATCCGCGAGCTACGCGGAATCGGCTCGAAGATCTAGAAGCGCGATGTGCACAACCGCGGCTGCATTTATATATGCAGTGCCGCGGGAGGAGGCGCGGAGTGCAACAGGCGCCGCCACGGCAGCAGCAGCAGCAGCAGCAACAGCAGCAGCAGCGGCGGCCCGGAGGTTTCTCGAGTTCGCGTCCTTCGGCTTCCTTATATACTTTGCGCGCGCCGTGAGCGTAAAACGGCCGCGCACCGGGAAAGCAACAGCATCGATCGCTCCTCGACCGCTTCTCTCTCTCTCCCTCTCTCTCTCTCCTCTACTCCTCCCATTCCTCGCATGCTTTTTTCTGCATCTGATTGCAACGTCGACGCCGTTCGTGTGTGCGCTCTCCTGTCTCTCTCTCTCTCTCTCTCTCTCTTTCTCTCTCATTAGCGCATCGAACGCTGCAAGTATATATGTATGTGTACGCGGGGCGACTCTCGACTGGCGCTTCGTTGTCTCGGAAAAATGCGCCGTGATTCATCAAACGAGTTTTCGCGTCAATGCTCACGGATGATTATTGCCGCGGACGAGCTCTCGCGAGGCGAGCGTATATATACGTAGGCGAGCGTATAAAAACTGCACTGGCGCGAGAGTCGCTGCTGCTGCTGCTGCTGCTGTTGCTGAGCTGCCTGTCCAGCGTGTTCGCCCAGGAATTTCGTTCTTTGTATATAGTATTCGCGATATTCAGAATGATTTTTACGCGCGCACGTGTGCGTGTGTGTGGATGCGATGAGCGCCCGAACTTGTATCGACCGTTTCCCTCTCCCTCTCGCCCCCCCCTCTCTCTCTCTCTCTCTTGCTCGTGCTCTTTTCGCTCATTCTTTTTTCCTTAATTTATTAGCGGTTGTGGGAATTTATGCGCTGTACAAAAAATGTCGCTATTGATTTGAGAAGAAAGAAAGAGGCTCGATAATTACTTTGTTAATATTAATTTAATTCAAAGTTCTTGGTCAGATTGAACATAAAAAACCGCGATTAATTATTGTCCAATTGTGTTTATAATTTTTTGCAAAATCTTTTCACATCTATCTATGCGTATAAATTTTATATATTTTAGATACAATAATGATTTTTATTCATTTTCTTCAAACTGCACGCCATTTTTTTTTTATTGCTTTTGTAATATTTCTAGCAACAATCATAATAATATTATATAAGCTTTATATTTAATTTAAAAAAATGTATTTAATAAAATATATTATTAAAATAACTAAAGCAGATTTAAATAACGAATTGTTAAGTCTAATAAAGTGTAGTCATATTTTGTTTAATGTTGAAAAAATATTTAATGCTATTTTTATAAAAAGGCTTTAGACATTTAAAATGCGTTAATAAATTATTTTTATATCCATGATAATCAATGATAATGTCATTTTATGTGAAAAATGTAAGCAAAATGTAATTTAAAATTGTTTCAAGAGCTTTTAAAAGTATTATATACGCATTCAATATTTAACATTAATCACGGCACGTGGTCACCCGCCACAGACAAGTATAGCGTCTGTTGGGCTCGCGACCGTGTGACTATATTAAAAATATTTCAAAGAATAAATAAAGGAAATATGACAAATTATTTTCTTTAAAAATACTTTTGAATAATATATAATTTTAAAAATACTAACAGATTTGAATCAATGATCGTTAGATTACTTTCTTTGGCGAACCATGATAAGCTTTTCATGATAGTATTTTTTTAAATATTTTTTTTTAACCAAGCAATGACAGTCAAACTATTGATATCTCTGTCGCATTGAAACAGAATGCTCGCAGCATTATATCAACTGTCAGCCGGAAATGGAAATAGGGAAATGTCCACTGCTGCAATGATAATTATGCACGCCGCTGTATAATAATTGTTGTTGTCAGCGTAACAGCATCAAGTGTATTAGTGCACCTGTGGGGTTAACGACCCTATCCGCGCTTTGTTATTGTCTATACTGTTCATAAGATTTGCTACAATTATGACGACAATCCAAATCATTTCAACAAAACTGTATAAGTGCACCTGTGGGTTAACGACGCTGTACCCGCTTTGTTCTTGTCTATGTTGTTCATAAGATTTGATACAATTACGACGACAATAGAAATCATTTCAACAAAAGCACTGTAGATCTTGGTTATGCTGAATTGCTATCTATATGTACGTATTAGATACTACAAAGCAAAAACCTAAAGTTATTGTATACATAATAATGTTAACAGTTTATTCCATTGTATATATATATATATATGTGTGTGTGTCTCAGTGAGTTATTTTCAAAATAAGTCTTTTCTAATGTTCAATTTTCAGAATATTCTTTAATAGTTATTTTAAGTTAATTTTTTTATTGTAATTATATTAATGTTAAATTTAAAACTAACATTTTTTACAATCGAGACTTTAAAGCCCGAATTAAATTTAATTTAAGTAAATAGGTAAAATTTTAATTAATTCTAAACGTAAATGTAAAAAGTGTTTTACTGTCTGTCTCTACTGAAAAACGTTCTTTTAAACTTGTATGTAATTTCTACGCTGTTCAATAAAAACGGACACTTAAAAAAGATGTAAACCGTTACTTTGATAACTTTACTTTCAGTTAAAAGAAGAAAAAAAAAGTAATTTTAATAGTTAGTGTTTCTTCGTAAATTGTAACATTTAAAGTTCGAGTTTTCATCTCTAAGTAGCACGTACTTCTTTGCATAATATTTTTTTAAATATCCATGAATAATCTACGTTTGCGTGTAAAAACACCATGCAAAATTACATAAAAATATTATACATTAATATTATTTTACAAAAGGGTTATACGACAAAGCGAAACGATACATCACACCTTTTAGGTCTCCTTAAGTAGAAAAAGTCAAGTACGACAAGACATGTACGTGAGACGTTGAAAAACATCCGATGCGACTTTTCAAGTTCTATTATGACTCTTTCTTCGCTCGCGACTATTGCTAAGAACAACCACGTGTACAACGAAAATACGAATAAAAAGAAGGCGATCTCCTGCAAAATCAATCGCATAGTTCATCCATACGAGAGCTGTACTACGCCACTGCACGCAATCCAACTAGAATAGCTATAAGGGAGAGAGCAAAAAAAAATCGGTTTATATATACGCGCAAGTCTGCTCTCAATAGCGTATCATCCCTCCACTCGATAATAACAATTGCATTATATGGCTGACCAAAGTTAAATCGCGCGTCAAGTTCTAAGCGGCAACTCGCATTAGTGCACCACGTCACCGACAACATGCGCACACGCACACACACACACAAACATACATACATACATAGCCAAGCGGGCATTTAATGCACAGAGCTGTGAGCGGTGGAGACCTAAATATCGTGCGCGCGCGAGCGTCAAGAGCAAACATTTACCGTCCGATTTGAGTGACTTTACTCAGGCACGACGACTACACACAATACACACACACACACTCTCTCTCTCTTTCTCTCTCGCTTTCTCTCTCACTCGTTGCGCGATTGTGTGCAAAATCGGGATTGCGATGATGCGCATGCATATTTGTGCGACTCGAGGGCCGAGCTCATTTGCCGCTCTTTCTCTCTCTCTCTCTCTCACTCTTCCCCTCCACTTGTGTGCCGCAGCGCATAAACAGCAGAGAGGCAAAGAGAGAGAGAATCGAGCGAGCATCGCCCGCGGCTATAACGACCAAGACGACGAATATAACACGCACCCATTGCACACACAGGGAAGAGAGGTAGCCGCGAGCTGTTCTCTTTGCATACACACACACGCACACACATACACACACGCACACGTACAGAGAGAGAGAGAGAGAGAGAATTGCGCGGGCGCGGGCGCGACAACAGCGCAAGCCGCGGCCGCACCGCACCGGAGGGTTAATAGTTATACACCTACCGCACAATTCGATCGCGAAACATTTGCGCCTGCGTGCAGCGCAGCACCTGCGGATTCCATATACGCCCCCCTGCGCAGCGCTCTCAACCCCTCCCATATATACCTATATGTATATGCACCCATGCAGAGCCGTTCTTACTTGTGAAGCTTTTTACTCGCGCCTGGAGTTCTCTCTCTCTCTCTCTATGTCGGGGACGTGTATTATACCTGCAGCAAGCGGCTACCGCTGACCGCGCGCGCGATCTCGCCTGCGGTACAGACACATACTTTTTTTCTTTATGGCCATCTTTATTGCAATCGTCACTTTTTCATTACGTTCTCTGCTGTGGCTTCTCTCTCTCTCCCTCTCTCTCTCTCTCTCTTTGTTTTATTGCGATATATATATATCGCGAGGTGTAGTTCGGCGACATTTTGCTGCGCTGTTTTAGTTCGATCCGTTGAATGTATTATTTATTAATGTACGATGCTTATACCTTTATTGTGTGCTGGTCGTAAATAAATGTAATATATAGTGGGTATTGAAATGGTGCAACTTTGAAGGTCAGATATTTTTATTTTTGTGCCGATTTGAAGGTATAGCGAAATGTAAATATTAGGAAGGGAACCAAATCCGAGTTTTTATTTTAGTTTCCCTTGTTTTTTTCATTTTTTTAACATTTCTCGATATTACAGGAGGGTATGCTATATTTGTATGTATATACGCTCCGAGAGAAATTCTCCGTGATGAAATATTTTCGAAACTGCGGCGTTTCCTATACAGTTGAAATGTTATACATATTTTTCTCTCGCTTATCCGTTTCGAAAAATGGCAGCAAAATGGAGTACAATATTTGAATAATAAATACCATACTCGAGACCATACTAGCAGCAAGTACACACACACCCACACACACACACATATATATATATATATATATATGTATACATTATTATCTGAACCACTTTTACGTGCAATTTGAAATTAAATTATGCTTACGCGCAATAAAACAGGTAGCGATAGATATACCAACTGCTTATGCTCTTCGGGATTATTTACATAATTCAATATTATTTAAATTAATGCAAATCTTTGCTAAATCGGCCCGAGACAGATTTTTTAAGTTATCCAACGATTCACGAGCATATATATCTGCAGCTTGAGGGGGGAACAATCCACGTCGTATAACCTCGCGGCTCTGCACTGCATACGTTTTAAAAAACGAGCGCATCGAGAGATTGAACTTTTAAATCAAAACGAACGTGTTTACGGTAAACAAGGCGAGTATACGCGAAGCTCCGCGGGGCGAAAACAAAGTTTCGCTCTCTCTCTCTCTCTCAAATCCTCGCGCGTCGACCCATCGCACGTATATATACACCGAACGACATAATATATATACGTATATAGCGTACATCCAACGCACTCACATAGATGTAAATACACTCGCGTATACGTCAGAATCGGCGCTCTCGCCGCGCGTAGCTTTTGGCTAATTTCGCGCGCGGCGTAACCACGAGCGAGCGAGCGAGCGAGAGGGAGAGAGAGAGAGAGAGAGTGCCTCGAAACAAACGAACTAATGAGATAGCGCGCGCATCACCGTTCGCTGCGTATACCGCCATTTATTATACCCGAGCGAGAGAGAAACGCTTTTGTGCGCGCGGACCGCCGAATATTGCGCGAGGCTCGAGAGCGCGGCCGCGTGGTTGGCAATTATCGGCGCGTCATTCCATTAGCGCGCGACGCTCCATTGTGCAGCCTGCGCGCACAGCTTCATATCCTTATCGTGACTTACAGCCGTCCGCGTATATATACGTTTCGGGGATCAGATTTACACTACACCCCCCTCCCTCATCGCGCAACGCGAGAGTTTCTATAGAGGATTTCGGGGGCCGTTATTGTTGTTGCCCGAGGAAACGAGGAGGCTGCTGCGCCCGGATATACAGCCACTGGTGCACGCCTACATAACTGGTTTACGCTTTTTTTTTTTTCTGTTTGGCGAGAAGTCACTGCTGATGGACAGGTATTTGAAATTCAATAAGCTGGTGTGTTTTTTTTTACGCTTTTTTTTGAGGGGATAGGTAGCGTCGCTTGTTATGTGTTATAACAATATCGTGCTGTTGGCGAATTTTTTTTAGTAATCGAACACGCGGTTTGTTTCTATAGTAGAAACTGGCAGATTACCGATCTATATAAGGATTAATGGGTATAGAGCCAAAAATATTACGGTGTAGAAAATGTGATTTTCTTTCTACATATATCTAAATTGATATACAAAGACTTCTTCAAAAGTGGTTTACTGTACACTACTAAAATATAGTTGCAATACCGCTCTATCTTCCTTTTATATTAACGAGTGCGCGTGGAATTTAAAAAATAATAACTAAATCACATATTTCATATTTGAGGATGACAACCATCAGTTTTAGTTTAAAAATAATTATTACACTATAGAATCTATACTACGAAATTGGCGTACATTGTATTTATGCAAAATTATATACTATGGTATACTTTCACACCAGCATTTTTGCCGTTATATAATTTCCATTTTGAGGTCAGAAAACTACAATATCTATTGCATGACCAAGCAAGTAGTATTTGATTACTAATACAGGATTTACGTATTAATAATGTTATTACTTTGCAAAATGTTATAAAACACTGTTTTCAAAATTTATTAATCAATAGCTTATAAAGAGTAAAAATGCAATTATCGTATAAATATGGAAAAACAAATTATTCTTCATACCGTTAAAAAATAATCTCTTTCGTAAATCTTACGGAATACATAAACGTGTCGTATAAATTAATAAATTAATCTGTTTATATTTGTTTTGATAAGCATATTGTATATATGAGCAATAATAGCGAAATCGTTTTACGCATAAAAAAAACATTCAAGAAGTGTGACTGTATTTGATTTGCTTTGTATTCCATATCTATAAGTGCACATTGCAATAATTTACCCTGTAATGAATATAAGCGAATAAAAAGCAACGATAGCGAAATCGAGTTATGCAAACGAAAAACATTTCAAGAAGTGTGACTATTTGATTTGCTTTGTATTCCATACCTTTAAGTGCGCATTGCAATAATTTACCCTGTAATGAATATAAGCGAATAAAAATTTACAAATAATGACACACAATATTATTTATAAAATATCATCACGATATAACCATATGTTTGTAATGAATCGGTAGAAAATCAGGAACTACAAAGCATCCGAAATCCACTTGCGAAAGTACTCTTTTTGTGAAAGACAATGACGCGTTATATTAATGATGAGTATACTTGAGACTATATGATTAAGTGAAAGTCAAATGTTTGATCTTTATTGTAGAGGCTTGTGTGTGTATAAGGTCAGAATGTAATCTAAAAGAACTCTAATAATAACGATCGAATGACAGAAGTATTTGAATCTCCTTGAAGATTGAGAATCTTCTCGTGCGCGGATAATGATGTAAGCAATCCTTGTAATAAGCAAAAATTTAATTAAAGTAAAGATTATCAAAAAATATTGAGAGTATCGATGTCCATAATTTATAATAATATGTTGTAATTAAATGACAAGTAAGAAATTCATTAATACATAGTAATTGCTATATTAATTATTTAAACCCAATAATATTATGTTAATATATGCATGATTTATTATAAGATAAATATTTCAAACAATATCAATTTTATGAGAATGATTTTGTCATAACTTCTATTTTAAAACTGTTTCATAAATTAACGAGCAACATTTCAAATTATTTCTCATATCCATTGCAGCATTTCTTAAGCAGTCAAATTCCTCCAAGATTCCCAGAAAATCTAAATTTCATCCATGAAAACAATCTTATTCGCCTTACGAGCACATTCGAACACCCTATGCATACCCCATCAAAAAGTTTATTACAAGCGGTAAGCATGCATTGAGCGCAGCGTGAGAAATAATAGCGTATTACAATGAATGATCTGTACCATAGTTACGGTGCAGCTATAGCGAAGAATGTCATTTAAATCGATCGTGTATAGCGTTGTAAATGGGTTTCCCAGTGAGGCCCCCGAGAAAACCAGACAGACAACACCGCAGGAGAATCCCGCGGTATGAACATCTCGGGTATATGTACAGGGACTCTCTTACTCTCTCTCTCTCGGTCTCTCGCTCTCTCGTCGGTGCAGCTCACACGGTAGAAGCAGCAGCAGCAGCAGCTCGCGTGTGTGTGCAGCGCGCAGGCAGGCAAGAGCAGGATTGACGCGAACCGGTTTGACAGATCAAGGTCTAATTGCAGCATCGACCCTACATGGCAGATGCCATGTCGATGTTCATGTTCACGCAATAAAAAACACATGCGCGTACACCGCAGCAGCGCGTATATTATATGCACATCAGGCTCTTTTTTTCAAATTCATTAATTATTATACGCGTGCAGAGTACTTAGAGGTGCGCGCGTGGACAGCTATTTGTTCTTTTCAATATTTTATTAGCAGTGTGATGCTGCTTGGATTTGGGTGCTCGAAACGGTTGGTTTGGAACGATTTGGTCGATATATTGCATTCATGGAGTATACGCGATAGTATTTTTATTGCATTGGCGCAGTAATATATGAATAGATTAGTATACGTATATGTCTGTAAGATGAATTAAATTTTAGCTACAGAGATTGAATATGATTCATTATATCTCTTTAACTTTGGCTCATCTATATATCCACTGCACCAAATCTACGAAATATTTCTTACTTTGTGTGTTTGGATTCGGCGCGCTTGAAAAAACACCGCGGCGATCAATATAGGAAATCCGAGTCAGTTAAGAAAAACAAATAATGAAAAAATAATATACAGCTTTTGACCGAAAACTGAAAAAATTCATTCGCGCAGGCTCTAGATAGTACTCGACAAAAAGCTAAAGAACTGCAGAGAGAGAGAGAGAAAGTGAGATAAAGAGAGCGGCGAAAAGCAAGTCGCGCAGTAAAAACGGAAGAAATGAAGAAAAGCACCGCAGGCTTATAAATAGCTTAATGCTCTTCTCCCTGGGCGACATGAGCGCGTGGGCTCACTCGCACGACAGCATCATCGCACATTCGGGATCAGTCGAAAATTTCAATAGCTCGCGAGCCACGTAGAAGTCGCACAAACCCACACACGTACCGCACGTCCTCCTCTCTCTCCCTCTCTCTCTCTCTCTCTCTCTCTCTCTTTCCAAGGGGAGAACAACAACAACGGCTCGGCGCACGCGCCGAGAGACTCGTCGTCGTCGTCGTCGTCGTCGCGGTAGTGTCGCGCTCGGGATAGCTGCTCTCCGCGCGGGCAAACGAGTATACAGCATCAGCAGCAGCAGCAGCACAGCCCAAACAGGCAGAACTAACGCCGAGAGCCGAGTCGGAACAAATTAACAAAACTCATAAGCGTAAATCAGCGCTTCTATGAAGCTGTGCGCTCGCCCGATGCGCTCCGACAAACTCCTCCCCCTCCGCCGCCACCGCCACAGCCACCTCCTGTGTCTATATGACGTGCAGTGCACTCGGCTCTCGCGCGAACTCGCGCGGGACATAAAACTTAATTACCCGCTATATACGCGCGCGCGCGCGCGCGAACCTGGACTGGCGTGAGCCTTGCGCCAAAGTGTCTCTCTCTCTCTCTCTCTCTCTCTGTGCTACATGCGCGAGCGAGCTCGTCTCTCTCGGATTAACATAATCGCATGATTCCTATGGTAAAACTTGCGCGCGTCACTCCTCGCAGTCGCCGCCGCCGCTGCCGCATTTTTTCTCGCCGCGCGCGCGATGTGCCCGACTGACTTTGAAGTATATCGTGATTGTGTGTGTGTGCGTATATCCTTATACCATCTCTCAATTTAGTTATACGGAGATATTGATTTCATAAAAAGAATTATGATTGCGGGACTTTTGACAGAGCTAAGGCACGCGCACCGTTTATTAATGTGTAATCGTCGAATCGTATACCAAAAAAAAAAAGAGGTAAACATAGACTGTTTATATATTGATAACGTTGTATTTGTGACAATTTTAAATTCATCAATGAAATCGCATTGCATTATTCCATCATTCACTTATACTAAAATTTATGTGCGATTGATCAAGAGACGATTACGGATGATTGCTATAACGCGGCAGAATTACTAATTGCGACGATTCGGAAGGTTTTAAATTTTCGAAAATAAATTTTTTGTTTTAACAAACTGGTAATGCCAAGATATTGATTATAAATCAAGAGGAACTTTTTTTAAAAAGAATAATCATCCAAGATGTATCAGAGAATGTAATAAAAATAATGATTATTTTTAAAAACCGTCCATACGTTTGGGGATCACATTTCCACTGTTATAACGGTTATAAAGAGCGTGCGAAGTAAACAGCGATTATCGAAAAACCACGGGGAGCCGAGACAAAAACTTTCCACCAGCAGCTGGATAATTATAGATTTCGGTCAACGCAATTTAAATATCAAATGTCGAATGCAATATAGAACTCAAAGTATTCGGTAGAAATATAAATGGAGCTTGTGTATACCTTCGTATTCGAAACTTATAATTTGCGCATAATTTCAATTCCCCAGCGACGAATTCAATTTTCCAATTTAGCAAATATCAAAGTTTAATTTCCACTCTCTTCGGGCTGCATCGTCGCAAAATTACGCACAATTCATTCATCTTGGCAAGCACAAAGAGCAAAGAAAATGCTTTTACTTTGTGTACATACACATGCACAGTGCTGCACTACGGAGCGCGAGTTCACAACAATGATTATTATTTAGATGCTGACAACGACTTGTACTCGCAGCGCATCGAAGATATGCGATAGGAGAGGGAGAGGAGAGAAAAGCGCGCGAGACAGAAAATCATTAACGCCGTCGATGTCCGTGAAGGGAGTATATATAGGTAGTGCAATCGGGATATGATTCACCGCTCGATTGGCGTCTGCCAATTTCTCCGGTCAGCGTCATACTCGACTCGTTGCCTTTGGGTGCAGCACCTAGCGAGCTTTTGATGCATCTGCCGCAGAGTCGCTGCCTTTAAGGGAGCGAAACGTTATCTACCTGCACTCGACGCGTTTAAGTGACTTATGCAAATGACATTATAATCTCGGCGTAGTCAACGCATGCATTTATTTATGTGGGAATTAATGGACAAATAGAAGCCTTATAGCGCGGCTGCGGGAGTTTAAGTTGGCGTTAGCGTTTGTTAGTCCACGATTAGTCATTGTTTGAGGCTAATATATATACTGGGATGATTGTGTACCGGAGGAATTTGTCAAATCCCTGGTGTTTGAGCAGCCGGTTGTCAATTTATGATCGATGAAAGGTTGTGCGGAAAACATAATTTATGTCATTTCATCGAGGATTATTCAAGTCAGGTATCACAACCGCTTTTTTACAAAAAAAAAAGTGGAAAGCGAAAATGTAACAAAAAAAGAAAAATATAATTATTATATCATTATAAATATAATTAGTCTATCACAAAATAAAAAACAATAAATTCAGTTATAATTAGTTAAACATTGAACTTTCAAAATGCAGAATTTTGTTAATTCTCTCACAGGTTTATATTTCTTTACCACGCTGTTTTATTATAATAATTTTGCTGTAGATTTCTTGATATGGCAATTCATATTGTTTTTCAATGTCAACATTTGTCATCTGTCTATTGTTTGCAGTGCATATTGTTAATGCATATATTCCATTATTATACCATATGATTAAGGTATTTTGTCTACAAAATATTTTTAAAAGAATGTAATAAAAGGGAAATTAGGTTCAAAATTCGTGATTGAGGGAGAAATACCAGTTAATTGCATTAACATTAAGAAATGTTATGTTTATGTATAAAATGTATTTAGAGCTACATGTATATAAGGAAGTTTCATAAATGAATGCAGGGATATGAAAATTTTGAGTAACTTATGGAAATTAATATTTAGAAAATCGAGTTAAGGTTCTCTGTTTTACATTCAATTATCAAAGATTACAAAATTTATAGAATTTCTTTTTTATTAATTCTTAAGTATTTTCAAAATTACTTAATTATTTAATAACTTTTTTGAATTTGTTATTAAGTATATTCCAATTATAAATTTGAAATTAATCTTTTTATTTCACGGACCGTTTTTAACTTTTTATTTAAATATATATATTTTATAATGTATCGAGTCAAAGTATTCTAAGAGCTAGTCTAAAAAATGTTACAGATAAATTTCTTAAGCCCACATCTTCTCTGTAAACATTAATTTTCAACGTTGATAGTGATTGTAAGTAATATTTCCTGCTATACTTGACGACCTTTGATAATAATGCATGCTATATACATAATTTTTGCGATAAGCAGAGTCGTAGAAAACTAAAGTAAAGACACTGCCACTCTCGCTGCGTAGCAGAGCGAGTAATAAAAAAACGTATATACACAATTTCGCCGTAATTAGCGTGGAAAAACCATAACAACAAAGAGACACGAGCAGGCTAATTCCATCTAAAAATAAAAAAAAAATGCGACACCTGCACCCAAGGGCTTGAGAGCTACTCGACGAAAATAGAGCGCTTTTTTTTCTCTCTCTCTCTCTCTCTCCTCTCGGTGACAAAAGAAAAATTCCACTAAAGAAAATTCATCGTCCGCATAATAACCTGTCGATGTACTCACTGTCGCCGACGTCTATCGCACGCGGCCGCGTACATAAAAGTCGAACAAACGTCCCCTCTAATTTTCCTACATTATGTTTGAGCTCCGTAGCGTATATCTATGCTCGAGCAAACGAGCTGCACACATACACACGCACACACTGCAAGCAGAGAGAGAGAGAGAGAGAGAGAGAGAGAGAGAGAGAGAGAAAGAGAGAGAACACACAAGTGGAGGAAGGAAGAGGATAGAGAGACATGTGACCCATTTTGTGTGTGTCGAAGGAAGTGTTTGACCGATGTGTGTGCAGTGTGCCGTCGGCTGTGCGTGGAGCTTTAGTGAGGAATGCTTCTATATAACGTAGCCCGGGCTCGCCGCTCTCGCTCTCTTGGAGAAAGAGGGAGAGAAAGAGAGAACAAGAGAGAGAGAGAGAGAGAGAGAGACAGAGGAAGAGCCCGAGAGGAGAGAGCTATTCAGGGATAAATATGTCCGTAGGCCAACACAGCGACGCTCAAGCGAGTCAACTCTATATATCTCTATCTGATGTACGTATCTCAGGCTCTCTCACTCTCGTTCTCTCTCTCTTCTCTCTCTCTCTCACTCCGTTTTCCGAGTGACGTATGCACGGCGCTCACACGCCGGTTGTGGCACTTCAGACTTCCAGTACTGGTGTATATAAGCGGGGGCCTCGTACTACTCGGCTCTTTCACGTCTCAAGGCGCACTCGGCTCTTCGGCGCGCACTGCACAGGTATATGTGTATGTATACTCGCGGATGGTGAATCCTCGAATGTTTCGAACGACGTGTACGAGGATGAAGTGGTCCCTAGGCCACGTCTGCAATGAATGTCCAAGCAGATTCTTCGGTCTACGTCCACTAAGGATAAGCTCGAAAGGTCTATTCTAAAGCGGACGTTATGAAACACTTATAATTGCTTGCGATAAACAAGAAAATTCGATTAAAAAAATACTATTACCTATATGAGAAGGTGGTAAATTTCTGCACCGTGGAAGTAGATGCATGCCGAGTATGGTAAGACGATCCTAATATATTTCAATATATTTTTTTCTATTTTTCGCTCTGCAGGTATAGATAATGTATATTTTTTTTATTAAATGTTCATTTGTGCTTTACGCAATCATATCATTTTTATACGTTTATTTTTTTATTCCACAAAAAATCAGGTTACTCTTTCAGTTCTTGCGATAGAAAATAAAAGTTATTATCGAAGTATAAAATTAAGTAGTATGTAATACAGATGAGTAATTCATCAGATAGAAATCCAAAAGACCTGTAAAAAATATTAAATGAAACTTCCTATACCGCTTTAAACTAAATTAAACTTCAGTGAATTTTCAAAAATTTTAAATTTAAATTAATTTAATTGATTTATTATTTTGAAAAATCAACTGCAATGATCTTTCCTGTTGTTGATTTTTTAACTTTAATATAAATATAATGTAAAGCTATAAACCAGATACTGTTTTTTAACAAGAATGCTCTTTATACGTATAGCAATATATTTATTACATCTTATTATTTACTATAATTTATTTATTACAGTTTATTAACTGACGATAGCTATTCGACCTAAAGCTCTAGTAAGAAAATATTATCTTTTTCAACCGCATATTTGCATTTGCGTATGCGTCAGCATTTGCATTTATTGTAGACGCAACCTATAAGGGCTAGCCGCGCGCACTAATTACTCGCGCCGAGTTCTACTTCCTCTACTCTGAAAAACGCTGCATGCATACGGGATGCACTAGAGAGATAGTGTATATAGTTATTCAGGGAATGTTGAAGAATAAATAAAAATATACATTTGATATTAATAACAAATCTGTTCTCAGAAATAAAATTACTAATAAAATTTGAATAAGAAAATGTTGAAATAAAAATTTTATTGAAAATAAAAACAACTTGTTATTATCTCTATATACGTATTAATTGACCAATACGGCGATAGCTTCATTATACGAATGTCATTCATATATTTTTCATTAAAAACTTATTTATTTTTTACCATATTGAGCCTCGGGATATACAATGTCTTTATCACGATATATACTGGTATCGGTTGAAGAACATGAATTCTTACAAATAAAGTAATTAAATGATAACAATGAAATTCCAATATCAGAAATATGTCTCCTTTTATAAATGCATAAAAGAATATAATGATATAATAATCCTATAATATAATATCTATTTAAATATAGATCTTTTTCAAGCATTGGAAATTATTTATATTCTTGTAAAATAACGGAACTGTATAGTCACACAGTCAACAACATATTTTACAAAGAATTCAATTATGAAGCTAATTTCATTATACATCTTGTACTTTCTTTGTATATTACATTATCATTATTAAAACTAATTAGTAACATAAAGTTATAATGAATTAAATTAAAAACACTACATACCAAATAAATTTTTCTTCTTTTTTTATGGATTCATTAATATTCTGAAAATATAGTTCTTTATTTCGTTTTCCCTTTCGTTATCTCGTTAAATTATTAAAAACTATACGTTCATCATGGTATTAAAAATTACTGTCGAGATTTTTTCAAGATATCTGTGACATAAATAAATTATATTCTATATACAAACATCAGGTTTGATATTAACTCATTCAAATGCGAGAATTTGAATTCACTCCAAGAAAACGTAAAGAAACTATTCCAAAATTTAAATTAAACGAATCCGAATATAAATATAAAAAATTTCCACATATCAATGTGAATAAAACACCTTGTGAATAAAAAACAAAGATGTACACATTGTCTTCGAATAGCAAAAACAGACAGACTTATAACGCTAATGATAAAAAACCAGTCGGTAGACGACCTTTCGGCTGGCCGAGTCACAAAAAATCCGCATTATAATGACCTGACCTTTCGCAATCCGTCAGTTCAACGCTCACTCGGTCCTCTCTTTCTCTCTCTCGTCTTCTTTTTCACTCCCAGTCTCTTTTACTATATGTAAGTATACGTGTAATTTTCTAAGCTTACCTTCTTTTTAGTAGATAAAGTAGATAACCCACAATTTGTAAATTTTATTGTACAGAATTTTACATTATTTTGATTGACTTTGTGCAGCATCAACCAAAACAAATATGAAAATAGTGGTTTAAAATCTTTATCTTATTTTATTTTAATGATGCTGTCTAAATACTTAATAATAAGTTGATCGAAATGAAAAACAAACCGCTGCTTTTGTAAAAGTGAAAGATATATGCTAATATATGTACATTATTTATATTGATAATAATTATAATATCATTTGAGATTTTCTGATGTGCGAGAAATTTAATATACAATAAAAATAATAGATCAGCAAAAAACGGTTTGCTTCAGATTATACGATTTCATTTTAATTGAAATATTTTTAATACACTTAATATAGAGAGAAATAAAAATATTAATATTTAATTTTAAAATAACCTATACGACACTAATTTGACATAAAATACTTACTAAATTATTTTCATGTTCGCACAAACAATCATTGAGTAATATAATAAGAAAAATTGTATCGAGCTAGCTTTTGTTAAAGATAAAATCTGATAAAGTTTTACTGCTTCTACTTAAAAATGGTACAAAATAATATGCTTTTTATTTCTTCTGCTTGTAGAAATTTATATATTTTTTTATAGAAACGCATTCGAATAAGTTTCATTGTTTCATATCTCTAATACACTTTAATACGATTACACTTTTTAATACGAGTGCTACCCACGCATAAAAAGGCTGTAAAATGAAAGTGACGCAAAGCAACAAATTATAACTTTTCATTTACAATCACTGCACATGATACGAAAATAAAAAGTCTACTGGATCTGCTTTTTTATTTATATTTAAATACGACGCGACAAACTGAGCATCAAATCTGTGCTTCATTTTATTTTCTGCATCTCGTCCAATCTATTTTTCTCGATTCCGTAATTTGTTGCTTTCCCGTTTAAGTGTACACGCGCGACAACAAACTCGAGAGATGGTTCGTCTCGAAGCAGTTCCCGCAGCTCTTCTCTCTCTACACTGCGTCTCGTCACGTCGACGTCGTCGAAGAGGAAACGAGAAGAAGGAAGAAACAAACTTGACGGAACTTTCAATCATCGGTTTGTTGCGCGTCGCAACTCCAGCGCAAAAGAAAATAAAAATAGAAAGAGAGTGAGAAAGAGAGAGAGGGAAAGTTGAGGGCAAACGATAAGGAGGCGGCGCGCGCGCGAGGATAGTTTATTTGCCGGCGATAAGCCGATGCCTGGAGAGAGAGAGAGAGAGAGTGAGAGGAGAGAGAGAGAAAGAAAGAAAAAGCTAGAGAGAATTAAAGAGCGAGCGAGCGAACGCATAGAAAAGTCAACGTTGCTGTCGACTGTTTACGATCGAGTCTTGGTGCTCGGGCGCGCGGAAAAGCTTTTTTCTCGCTTCCCTCCTTTTGCAGCAGCTGTGGCATATACGTATACATGCGTGTATAGCAAACTCCTGCAATAATGTTCGATCGCTTATACGCGCTCTCACTGTTTCCCAGCTGTCATAAGGCGAAAGTATCGGGGAATAATCGCGAATGAAGTGGAAACTCGTATTTCCACGTAATCTGCACTTTTGAGTTTTCGAAAAAAAACATGCATTCTCTTGGATAGAAAGTATTGGAATATGGCATTGAACATAATGTATAAAGCGGATTTGATAAAATTTTACACACAAGTTTTGTGCGCCGATATTCTATATGTATAGTTTCATGGTTCATTCAATTCAGACTCTTACAATATTTATAGTAATAATTGATAATGGTGTAATTGCCATGTTAGGTTTGATATATATTTTATTGCAAAATTTAGTTATCCAATAGTACTTTTTGTAGAACAGTAGACTTTTCAGAAAACTAAATGGTAAAGAGTAAACGAGTATTAAAAACTTTAAAGCTAGAAAATTAAAGTAGTCAAGTGACTTTTACTATACGGTTAATGTGTACAGGGCCAATTTTTAACAGTATTAACATTTTTTTTGTACAACATAAAAAGTTTTTCTCGTAGCGTGGAAGAAATTTAATATATTCTAACTTTCTAGTTTTAATAAAGTAAAAAACTAAATAAATAAATAAATAAATAAAGGGAAAAACCATCATTTTTTAAACGTATATTTATGAATAACGAATACTATTTGAAAGTAAATAAGTAAGTGATAATTCTGAAATCATAATTATTGCATTACGATTTTAAGATTGACTAGAATTATATTAAAAATTTGCTAGAATAAAAACTTACACAATAATATTATTACATCCACACATCATAATTTTTTTATATTCATGCTATATATATATTGTACTTTAAATATATTATATATCAGGTAGAACAATATTTATCGAAGATACAACGTAAAAGTCTTCATGCAAAGCTTAAACGTGAACCATTCAAACGTTGAATAAAGACTCGTCGATTTTACATGTTAATTATATGCAAGCACGTGAGTCGGTATTTTTCCACCGTTGATAATTGTCAATGTGCAACTATAGAGACGATCACTTCCAGCCTTATAAGATTACACTGTAATCTTTACGTTAAGTGTAAACATATGTTTGAATCATAAACAAAGTCTGTATTCGTATAGTTCTTTTCATAAAAGTTTACATTAGAGAAAGTCATAAGGCGAGCGACACACGAAGTTCTTGGAAAGTCATTCGAATCTTCGAATGATTAAGACATTGTCCAAACAGCTTAAAATACTGGTCGTCTATGCTTGAGCAGAGCTGCGGGCGCAAAGCAAAACGACTTTCCCCGGTTGCATTGGCAAATACCAAGCAGATTAAACATATTACAAACGACGAATAAAGCGAGACCCAATGTCTCTCTAACTTGTCTTCGAAGCTTCTCGATCGACTAAAATAACATGCGCTCAAATAATTGATTTCTGCGAGAGTAGGGTTGAAAAATAACTTGAGACTTGAATTGAATGAATAACGGAATAGCGAATATAGGTATTATAATTAATTTGTGCAACGAGTTGTCATCGATTTTATTATATTTTTTTCATAATTAATTAATAATAATTAATTACATATTAAAAAATTCATTTTTTTTAACTTATATTCGGAATATAATTTAATGTTAATTATATTTTATTAGATATGCCATGCGCTTAATTTAAATTTAATGTTATTAAATTTATGTCTCGTGAAAATATTGACTACAAGGCGGCACAATTTTAACAATCACCAAATTCAAAGTACACGAAAATCAAGAGCGAAACAGCTTATTGATTTTAAATATACAATAAATAAATAAATAATAAATATGATTTATTAATTTATGTGGAACATGATATCGTATTATCTTATCTCAAGGGGAAATAATCTTAACGTGGTTAACGATAAATGATTCAAGTACTTATTAACAAAGAAATTGATTTTTAAAAACAGTTAACTAAACGTCACTTTCTCCTTTCGGCTACATTATCCTTTTAAAATAAAAACACATAAATTCGACTGCACTTATATGTAAATCAATAATTTTATTAAGGAAACGTTACAAATAAATGCAGATACGCGAGTGTTTTAGCTTTTATCATAAAATAAATGATATAGCCATTATCTATCTATTCAAATGGTGATATATCAAACTATTCAAGCGCTCGCTTGGCTACATTCCCAATTATTTTGAGAACTTCAACAGCGTCTTCTTATAACGATAACTGTTTTCGGTGATGATGGGTTCTATTATTTTTTTTACAGTCATGCTATTTTATGTGATGCGCATATGCATATAACTGCGGAGAGTCTCCACTTGGCCGCTGGAGAGTCATGAATTTAAATTAAAGGCGCGTTATATACTCCCGAAGCGCTACTAAATTTATTATCATTAATGTAGCGATCGTGATAGATTTCTTTGTATCCCTCTTATAAATTTTATTATTGCTCGATTTGAGCCGAATTTTCGTAAGAAGAGATAAGCGCATGTTGTTTAAGACGGAATTCACCGAAATTCAATTTCTCCGTAACCGACTGTTTTGAACACGTTAACTTAATAACTTTATTTTTCTTTTCATCAAAATTATAATCGTATACGATTTGCGATTAGATATGAATAATCTACTTCTCGATTTTATCAGATGGTGCTTATACGTACTTTGTATAATGATTGATATTGCATATGTTGCAAAGTGGCGTTAACTCTATGTAATCCAGAAGGATTTCAATTTATGTTTGAATATTAATGTGTTTTAAACGTGCTTCTCTCACCGACGTACTTTTTCCTAATTGCCCGAATAGGTTCGGATTCGTATATAAAAACATAAGATATAACTTATCGATAATAACATTTGACCGATATCAGAGTTAAAATTCAATGAATTAATTGCGAAATTCATATATCTGCATGCAGAGAGGATACGATCAATCGATTGAAATTCCAAAAATAATGTACTCCATTATCACCAGCTTATGAGGAAAAATTGTACTGAATATTTTGGAGTCTTGCCACGGAAAATTTTCAAAGCAAATAAACACTGGGCGCGTAGCTGACAAAACACCAAGATTTATTATTAATCCTTTGAAAGGAAATACATCGGAGCAGCCATCAATCAATATTCATAAAGACATTCGCATAAAATATCAAGCCAGTCGCGGGGAAACACTTTTCCACGAAAGTATTCACCTGATCCCCTCGTTAAAAATATCCCATGTCAGTTTACATCGAACTGATCGAGCACGACATTAAATCTCAACCTATACACGCGCATACTCCAAAACAAACCAAAAAAAAAATCTTTATCAACGACACAACATCGAGCAACAAGTCAAGCCAAACACTCACCACAATCGCAGTCCCGTGAACAATTCCGCGAAGCACTGGTCCTCCCGCAACATGGAAGCACTGCACAAAGTATCGCCCGCAAAAGCCGCCCGAATCGGCGCACAATATTCCTCTGTGTATATATGTATAATGCACGAAAAACCGCACTTAGTCTCACCAGCGACACATTCGACAATCAGAAAGAGATAGAGTGCGATGTAATAAGCGATCGGCACCAGACGATAAAAGAAAAACACACACACACGGACACACACACTCTCATCGAGCACACCTCGATGGCTTTATTTCTCTTATTAGCACGTCACCGATGCATCGGCACAGAGAAGTCAGTCCGCGAGCGGATGCGGGCCTTACGGAGAGGCGCGAGCTGTCTCGGCACTTGCACTCGCAGCCTGCGATGGCCTATTTTCCCCAGCCGGGCCGGCTTGCCGCCCCGATAACGCCTGCGCCACCACCTACCACACCACCACCGTGCAGCAGCAGCAACCCTGCGTATATAGACCGCCAGGCTCAGCTCATTTCCGAGCGGCGGCGCCTCCCCCCTGGTTCGCTTCCTTGTCCTCGAGGTCCATCCTCT